>PVKS010002991.1:0-109788 GCA_004027875.1 Aplodontia rufa | reverse complement strand
ACTAGCTGCTACTCTATTTATCCATTACAACAGCCAATAGGGTACAATGCAAACACCTTTCTCCAATTGTAACAAATGAGTGGCCGAATAGCTTAGTCATGCGGTCAGGCAATTTGCTAATTACAAGCCAGCTGGACCCCTTAGAGTTGTTTACCACCAATTCTTCTACAAGCCAGCTGAGCCTCATGTTCCCAACATACCCTCAGGTGACACCAGCTTTTCACTGAGCAGCACTTCATGCATGGCAGCAGGTGTCCCATGCACATGACAGCACAGGTCATGAGCAGACTTTTCACCAACCTTTGGGGAAGCCAATGGTGCGTGGGCTCTCTGGTGGCCAAGCACCTGTGGAGTCTGCCCTCTGAACGGGGACATGAGCAATGCAGGCCAGCCAGGAGGCCATTCAGCAGCCCTCTCCACTTCTGAGGTCTGCTCCGTTCTGCTCAGTTGTCTCCCATGCTAACAGTCAGCTGGGCAGTGGTGACACCTGCCTGTCCCAAATCATCAAAGCAAGGCTTATTTAAACCTGCCACTCCTTATTTATTAGGGACAGAAGAACTTTTCACAGCCGAGGTGATGCAAGACGTTCCTCCCCTGAACAAGACGTAAGGTGAATTAAACAGAACATCACAGCCTGACATATGGGTAAGACTATGTGTTAAATATAGTTCAACATATAAGTTAAATATAGAGAGGTTCCGATGAGCCACTCTCTCTGCATTCACACGGATGTGCTCATTTGCCCTTCCTGCTCCTCTTGTGAGATGCTGTGTTATTTATTCTTTCTGGATTCTGTTGTTCAACCCTTAGCTCCTGGATCAAGCCTTAGTGAGCCCCTCCTGTGCCCTGCTCCGTTCTTCCCGCAGCATCATCCCACGCATGCTGAGGCTTCAGCCCTGGGCTTCTCAGACTCTCGACCCACCAGCCCACCTGGTCACCGGGTCCTTGGCTGACCTTGTTCCCACACCTGCTGCCTCATGGGCCTTTTTCCAACATCATCTTTGGGGTGCTTCACTCTGAGCCTGATGCTGCCCCACCTCTCACTCCAGACCGAGATTCCGACCCACTCTCGTTGACCGGGTCGCAGGGCGGCCTCCCTTCCTTGCCTCCACTGTCATCTTCTCAGAGCTCGGTGAGAGGTGTCCAGAGCAGGACCTGTCAGTCTTCTTGATGTACAGGGACTTGCGCCCCCACCGTGCCTCTTCCCAGCCTTCACTTGGCGAGGCCTGTCACTCATTCAGTTGGCGGGAAGATAAACCTAAGCTGACATGTAGGACCAAGCTTAAGAAATCGAGTGATTTGTGCACGAGCGTGGAGCCCGAAGGCAGCAGCTGGAGTGCAGGGCTGAGTGCAGGGCTGGGCTCAGGTGAACGCAGAGGCTTTCACTGTTTCCGGGGGAGACTTCTGCAGCTTCCTCTTGCAGCCCATGCACAGGGATGACAGCTGGGCAAATGGGAGAGTGGAGACTGATTTGCTGCTGGAGGAAGGGTGGCTTGGGGCGTGAGAGGACTAGGAGAGGCAGCTCAACAGAGTGCAGAGAACGCGGTTCTGGAGAGAGGAGCAGCCTGAGTCCCTCTTGTAACATCACCTTGCTGTGTGACCTGAGGAAGAGGAGATTGACCTTGAAGCCTCAGGACTTCACATGTAATTGGTGGGGGTGGAGGGAGGGTGTGCAGTGCACGCCACAGGAAGCTGAGGATTTCATGGCAGGTGTGACTGAATGATAATGGTTGTAGTGCCGGGCTGGACACAGACGGGGTGCATCACAAACACCCACCAGCAAGGATCGGGGTGGGCACGTGTTAAACATCTGGCACAAATGTCTTCAGTACCCCACTGCGATCTTCCTAAATCACACTCCAGGACTCGGTCCTAGCGCGAGAGCAGTCTCCACTTGTGTATCTATTTCTCACCCAGCTCTTGACTTGATAGTTTTCTCCTGAAGCTGAAACCACTAATTTTCTTAACTGCAAAATTGCCCTCAAGTCTGTGATTTCAGCTCATTGTTTTTTTCCTCATTAATTGTTCTCTAAATAATGCATGTGGCCCATAGCTGTCTCCAAACTCTGCACGTTTTCTTCTGTGGTCCAGTGGGTTCTCAAGGTCCAGAGAGAGGCAGGGTCTGCTGTGCTACCTGCTGTCCATCTGGACACTGAGGGCAGCGTTCCAGGGGTGCACTGCTGGCTCATTTTGGGTTCTGGGCGGTAGGCCTGCTGCCACCCAGATACCAGCATCTCTGTTGGGGACAGTGGCAGGATGTCCTGAAATCCTTCCCTTCTGTTTTTTTCCATCTTGGAATTTCACTGTAGCTTCAGCAAGCTCCTTTCTTCCTTCCCCTCCTTTTTCAGGGCGCTCACCTCATCCAGCACTCTACAGCTAACTATTTATGTATCTTGAAGGCACAGAGGAGGATCTTGTCTATGGATGTCCCTGGGGCTTGGGGACACACCTTGAGATCCTGCTTCAAGGGGGAGCTTATTGCTCTGTTTTGGTATCCTGCCCCCCATGCATGGGACTTTTGAGATCTCAGATGTGAAGAGCTGGAGGTGAGGGGGTTTATTTGGGGAGTGCCACCCCAAGACCTAATCATGCAGACAAGGAGATGCCTGCTTCCATCTCCAGAGGGAGGGAGGATCCAGCCTGAGCCTGTGTGTCTAGGTGGCTGACCCTTGCCGGCACAGTGGGGCCTCAGCCTCCTGCCGTCCTCCACACTAGCCCACGATGCTTTGATGTCGAAGTCAGTGTCCACCTTATCCTCATCCTCCTGTGTGTTACCTAGCAGAGCCTGGTGCACAGCTCTGACAGTCAGCCTCGATACTTAAGCTCTCTGAGCCTCCGACTCCTTTTCTATCAAGTCAGGTGGTGATTATTTGCCCGTATGTTGTAAAGCAAATCAAATGAGATCATAAAGCTCAGAGCTGTGACCTGTTTGCTACTTTTAAGTGCCCTCTGCACATTTATTATTTTAATAATAATAGTTGCTATCAGCACTGCCCCTCAGTGGGTTTCTCTACCTGCAGGCCTTTTTTGCATCTTAAAATCTCATGCTATCTGCCTCTAGTCAGGATTGCTCAGAGATCAGTCTGCCCCTGAAACTCCCCCTGTTCTGCCACATCTCCAATCAGCATCCTATTAATCCCTTTCTTTGCTAAATCCCAAAGGAGGTGCCTACCTTTATACTCCTTTTCCTCATTCCATCCTCCTAAGTTGTCACTTGGATAAGGATCGTGGTGTTTGTGGACCCCCTGTATGTTCACCCCAGAGATTGCATGGGGTGAACCCTGCATGACATCACCCAAACACACCAAGGGATGCATACACAGGGGAGCTGAGGCACGCAGGCTGCAGCCAGGAGGTGGTGGAGCTGGGATTCGGCTTCCTGCGTTGTGTGACTCAAGCCCTCTAGTAATGGAGTTCCGCTCTGTTAGAAAGGCCTCCACCTGTTCTGTTCTCGTCCTGTAGCCCCTGCCGCAGTCCTCTAACTTTCCCAGCTCCTGGCCGGCCCTGTCTTTCCTTGCTCTCTGCCTCCCCACAGGTGATCCACCTGGAATTTCCTTTACAGGCTAGTAGGCCTTTCCCCTCTGCTCCGAGGGTGTGAAGGCAGTGACCCTCTCTTCTCTTTCCTGCAACCCGTATCCAGTAGAACCTCCTGTTCTCAATGCATGCTCAATGCATGCTTTCCGCAGAGATTCGGCAGCAGGAGCTTCCTTTTAGGGCTGAGATCTTTAGTATCTTCAAGTTTATTTATTCACAGAGGTGCCTGTGGCCTGAAATTGTAGGAAAGTTGAGAGTTACGATGTTTTTTGTGAAAGAATCCATCACTCTCTTGATTATTCTCAAGCTGCTATGCACATGGCCTGCCATTAGTTCATTTATAGACTCCGACTGCTCAGATACAGCAGACGCGGTGGGAGCCATGCTTGCCCAGGAAGGCTGGCAATCTACCTAATCCAGATCCCCTGCCACAGCCTTGAGCCCCCTCTGTGTCCACATCTCTGCTCACCTGTGTCTTCATCCCACATTGGTCCTGGCTACAGGGAAAACTTGCTAACATTTTCTTTATCCTCCATGTGGAAAGGCACCATCTCCATTTCTCAAATGGAGTTGAACAGAAACCCTCAGCTCAGGGCAGTGAGCTAAGAGGAGGCCTACAGGGTCTGACTCAGGGTCCAGAGCTTCCCCGGTCACCCTGCCTGTCACACTACCCACCTTTCTCCTCTGCTTCTGGGCAGCTGTCCAGGGCCAGTGGGCTCTCAGGAGGAGGGCTGGAAACCCAGGCTCCAGAGTTCTTCCTCAGGGTTAAGGGTGCCTCCTGTGGAGCTCAGACTTTTACAGCAGGACCCTGGGTCCTTAATCCCAGCCCTCCAAATCCTTGGGTGTGACTTGCTCTACCGAGTAGGAAAGTATTCTGCAAAGCTACAAAAGCAAAAGTAAATTCAAAGAGCAATAGAACAAAATGAATTGCCCCGGATGGCCTTTGTGATAACTAGAATTTAGTGGAAAGGAAATGAAAAGGAAAGAAAAGAGAAGGAAGGAAGGAAGGAAGGAAAACACACTTCTCTGTTTCTGAAAGTCTTGACACTGACTAGGTCATTATCATGAGCGTCACCACCACCATCACCATTCAAGCCAACCTTGGATGGTTGACTCAGCATGTCATAAAGTTGACTCAGGCCTCTGAGAAGGGAATGACAGCTCATCAGTGGCATCTGTGTCACTCAGGCGGGATGACAGCCACATGAGTCATGCTGCCCCAGTGGGTGGTTGTTAGCTACCCTCACTCACCCTGGAAGGTGGGTGCCATGGAGAGAGCATCATTGTTGAGTATGTTTTGGTTTTTAGAGGAACTGGGTGTTATCAATGTGGCCATGACTGGCACAGGAACTCAGGCTTGGCCTCAGATCCCAACACCATTGTAGTTGGCTGTGAGGGCCTGGGGTAACTTACTTAGACTTTCACACTCTGCGTTTGTTTTTAGTTAACGCCATCTCACTCATTTCATAATGTTCTCATGAGGATTCCAAAAGATGTGTGCACAAAACCTTTCAAAGATCTTAAATATGGTGGCCCTGCAGAAATGAGGTATTGGTTAAAGTTTCATTTATATACACTGACAAGAATTAAAGACAAGTAGAAGTTATATGTCCTTCCTGAGACCATGTTTAAATGAGTTTTCTGGTAATTTCTTGTGTGCCTATTGTCTTTCTCATTTCATGATGCTCCTCAAGTCCTGTGCAGTGAGGAGTCTTTGCAAAAAGTCTCAGAAGGAAATGGACTTCACTGACATCTGATATTGTTTCTTTATTTTTCCAAGGAGGATTGATATCCAGGGAGTGAGTGGATTCCTTGGGGTCTGCTGCCAGCTTGCGGTGATTACTTGATACCCCTGCCATCCTGTGCTGTCTTGCAAAGTCAGCCAGCATTGCTGTCAGCGCTGAGGAACACAGAACTTGAATAAAGGTGGCTTCAACTGTTGTTTATATAACTAGCTAGAGTCGACCAGTTCCATCTTTGGTTCTTTTTTTTCATGCTTAGGGAAGACATCAACTCCCTGGTTTTCAGATGCATCTCTTTGATATCCTTAGCCATTTGTTTGTTGTCTCCTTGCTGCACTATAATGGCCACAGCTCCGAACATCACATCTGTAGTCCAGGCAGAAGGAAAAGGGAAAGCAGCCGCAACCGTTCTCCTCCCTTTTGCTCCACACCTTCTAAACAGGAGTGTGGGGGAGAAAAGAGAAAAAGAAAAATACAACACTTTCTTGAAGCCTCCTAGAATATTAAGCTCAACATGGTTACACAAACATACACTCTAGAGAAAATTCTGGGAGGTGAACTTCTGTTTCTTTGCCCAGTATTTACACTGGGCAGGCAGAGGGGAGAGGACGGAGAGAGGACAGTCCTGGGATTAGACAGTCAGCAGCACTGGCCATATCTGGGTGATTTCCCCATTGGTGTGAATTGGTTCCAGAATGTTCAGCACATCCCTTTCACCCTCCTCTCTCAGGTGTGGGTGGACCTCACTCACTGGGCTTGTTCTGGACCTGGAGGAAGGCTTTGGCCTTGGGCTGCAGATGCCTTGGACTCTGTAGTAGAGTGCTGGGCTGTTCCTCAGGAGCTTGGAAGCCAGACAGCCCATGGAGTCTTCCATTCCTGCCCCAGTACTTACTGGCCGGGCATCTTTGAAAGGTTATGTCCCTTACGTGTGCCTCGAGGTCCTTGTCAGCAGTAGTATCATGCATCTGTTTCCTTGCACTCAATGTAATGATGAATGAAAATGAACTTAGCAGAGTGGAAGGGATTGAATAGCAGATGGATAATGACTGCAAAGTGCCTTTCACCATTGTTTTAGTGGCTCTGGAACAGTGTCAACAGGTTCCCTTAACACCCAAGGACCATCCTGTTGGAGCCTGCTGGTGCTAATGTCTTGGGTCCTGTAATGTCATTCTTTGTCCCATGACCTACATCTCCTGACAGGTGTCTGCTGCTCTTCAGAGGCGCTGTGGTCATGACTTTCTCCAATTCCTTTTGCTCTGGGTAGACTTTGTGGGCAGCTGAGCCATTGCAGAGCCCAGGCATTGCTGTCCTTGCCTGGGCCTCTCTGTGAGAGGAATCTCACACCCATGTACTGTGTGGCCACCAGTGCATGCTGGCAATTCTGCAAGTCAGAAATCCCACACTTCACTTTTCCCTTTCTTAAATTAGCCATGCCTGGTTGAGAAACATCATTCATCTCTCCTTCTGAACTCAGTGTAACTTCTAAAACAGCAGAGAATTAAATGAGCTCTGAAATCAGGGGTGGGCAAACGTTTTCTGAAAAGGGCCAGAAAGATAGTAAATATTTGAGATTTTTCTAGCCATATGGTCTCTGTCAGAACTACTCAACTCTCCTTGTGTAGTGAGAAAGCAGCCACAGACAATACAGAAACAAATGGCTGTGACTGTGTTCCAATAAAGCTTTATTAACACAGACATACAGGGGCCAGATTCATGGTAGCTTTGGTACCAAGAAGGAAACATGGAGTTCTCTGGACACATGGCTCTCCTGGACCATATCCTGGCCCCCTGCTTCCCATAATAGCCTTGCCCATCTCAGGCACAGCCATCTCCTCTGGGTCATCCAGGAGTCTGCTCCATTGCCTCGGATTCTCCTCCTCTCACCCGTCAGTCGCTGCACTCCAGGGTGTACTCCCTTCACCATTCAGAAACGATGGAGCTCCTGCCATGTGGTGGGCCACCATGTCACTAACTGCCAGGGCTTCAAGCCACAGGGAAACGTGTGGCTTCCACCTTCACGGAGCTTACAGTTTATTGGAAACTCAGTGGGAACACTCCTCGTGAGAGGACAGCACTTTCAATATGAAATGGATGGTGGTTAGAAATGCTCTAAAGCATGAAGGATGGATGAAAATCCCTGTAAAATTGAACATGAAAGTTAAATTCTTGCTTTAGCCCTCAATGGCTCCCTGGTGCCTGCCAAGGGTCACTGGCTCAGAGCCGGTACTGCCCAGCTCTATTGTCTGATCGGTCAGCCCAGCTGGAGGCAGGCCTTGGGATCTGGAGTTTAGCAACCATCTGTGGTGGTGTTGAGGCAGTTGGAAAAGCTGTGGCCTGGACACCAGGGCAGGAAGGCCCTGCTGGACTCAGCGCCTGGCCATGGCATCCATGTTCCTCAGCGGACTCTGCTGTGGCTCTCGCCCTTGTGTGGTGGTGCAGACCTGGGCGCATGGGCAAGCCCTTCTCCCTGTCCCCCGTTGCCACACACGCCTTGTGGGTGCCTTGCCTTTTTCTCTGGCTCTGGTCCTCCTCTAGGTCCAGCATGCAGGCCTGGCTCGCTCTGCTCTCCTCTCCCAGCACGTAGACTTATCCTTCTACCTCTTCTGTGTTTCTAATTCCGTGTTTACAGTTCCTTTTTGCTCCTTTTACATCTACTTTGTTGTCCCAGTGTTCTCCCCAAAGTTTCCCGGGATGATTTCCAGGCCCTTCTGTGCTTCATCTTTCCTTGTCAGAGATGAGAGAAGCGGGGAACAGGTCAAGATGGGGAGCGTGGCTGGGTCTAGACGTCCATTCATTCGCTGAGGCCGGAGGCGCGGCCGGCCCCGCCGCATGTCCTTTGATTTCTCCTGCAGTCTGAACATCCTTTTCATCTTCTCTTTGCTGAAGAAAACGTGCTGCAAGGGGCTGTGGGAAAGCCACTGATTGGTGCATGTTCAGAAGACAAAGGCTGTGAGGTAAACGACCCTGCCTTTCCTGCTGGAGTTGGTAGGACTGCTGCGGGCCCCCCAGATAAGCCCCGCACTCAGGAGCCCAGGACTCTGAGGGCAGGGGCTCCCCACAGAGGCACTGGGTGCAGGGACCAAACAGAAGTTGCAAAGAAGCTGACTGCCCTTCCCTGGTTTCCCACCCCAGTGGAAATGCTTTCTCCTCACTCTGGGGACCGCTTTAGAAATGCACTTGTTTTGGGGAAACTGCAAATCTGCATCTCAGATATAGAGAATTAGGAAGATTGCTTGCCTTGTGGATCACAATTAACTCTTTGCTTGTTTTGCTGACTTAATATCATGAAGGGAGAGCGTTTCCACTTCACAGCCAATGGCATGGATGAGGGTTTAACACGTACTTAACAGGGATTTTCAGTTGAGCTGCATTTGGGGGATTCTGTAGCCACAACACAAAGCAGACCCCAAAGCCTGACTTCGACACACATCCCTTCCACATGATTGATGCCAATGATCTGTTGTTGATTTGCTCACCTCTTCTTTTAACTAGCATTTGCAGAGCACCTACTATATGCTGCTATAGTATTGGATCTTCACAAACTCTTCTAAGTAGATAGTTTTGCTTCCCCATCTCTTTCTGAAGTAGAAACTGAGGCTCAGAGAAGCCCATGCAAAGGTGAAACGCATCTAGGGTAAGGGTGGAGCTGCTAATGGGAGGATGTGTCTGATTTCATGCGAGCAGCATTCTGGCCTCACCAAAACAAATCCAGTCCAACTCAGCCCCTACAGAAGCTGTCCACCTGTGAACTGAGGATTGAATTATTTGGAGACTGCACCTCCATGCTACCTCTAATAGTTGGCTTCGACCTCTTCTCTTTCAATTCCTTCATTCATCCACCCATCTTCCAGTCCATCTGCTCGCCCACCCACCTACCCCACCATTCACAAAGAGAATAATGCTGAACAAAATGTGGCAGCATCAGGATTCAGAGGTAGCTGTTCTACTGGACTTGGAAGGTTCCCTCTTCCGCAGTGGCCTCCTCTGTAATAGCTGCCATTTTAGTAATAATAAGAACTCAGACACTGTTACTGTAAAGATCAAATGAGGTCATCTGACGCTCTCAGAACAAGAGCCGGAGGTTTGTAATAGTTGTGTCCTTCCTATTTATTATTATTTCAACCATGTTATGCAGAGTTGGCAAGAATCTTAAGAGATCCCGTGAGACTGGAAACTTAAAGGATATGAAACCCTGGTTGCTTTGTGTGTCCATGACCTTGAAATCCATGACAACATACACACCAACACCCCGTTGCCACTGCTCTTTCTCCAATCCCTGGGGAAGGACTCCGCTGAGCATGCAGGCAGAGCCCTCAAAACTGCTGGGGAACATTTAACCTCCGCACTTTCGCAAGGACTCATGTACCAACAATGGTGTCTTCATTGGATTCGGGGCTTCTTATTTCCACATTAAAATAGATCCCCTAAGGGCTTCCTCTTTCTGAAGGGCACAAAATTACTTCTGGTTCCCACATTCATACCCTGAATGATGTGCTAAAGCTTTCAATGAATCTGAGCCTTAGTTTTCTCATTTGTAACCCAGTACTCACTTCTTATCTTAGGATTTAGGTGAGATCACTCATCTACTCCACATGTTGAATGGATATCTGTCGCGTGCCAAGCCTTGGACCGAGGGGAAACAGTGAACAGAGCTCCTGCTTCCTGTGGGCAGTCCAGGTAGCACAGCAACATGACCAGGGCAGGTCCAGTCATCATTTGTCCCCATCCCTTCTGAGTTCATGGGACTGTCTCTCTCTGCAGTCACAGTAGCACCAAAGTGCTTGACCCTCTTAAAAGCAGTGGACACAGCAGGAGTTTTTGTGCAACGTGAGGTTATTGTATGGATTAAATGGGATAATGCGTGAAGCTCTCCTCTAGGTGAACTGAAAAGGAATCTGAGGTTGCAGAGACTCCTTCCTTTTTATATGGTGCTGAGTGACAGGAGTCATGGGCTCATGGTCCAGCCCTGGCCCTTGTCCTGGGTCTACACTTTCTCACCTGTAGCATCAAGACAATCTTACAATATGTTTGGTCTTGGTTTCTTCCTCTCTTCAAGAGGTGATTCAAACAGATAAACTCCCAGGGCCCTTCCAGGGGAAGATGCTGTCCTTGACCATCATTTCATAATCCCTGCCAGTAGCTCAAAGACTATAAATCCCTTAAAAGCCACCACTTGAGGGAGGCATTTAGGACAGTCATTTTCTACTTGACAGATGGAGGAGAAAATGGGTCACTAAAACGTGGCTGTGTTCCAGTAATCCACTTACCTGTGCCTGAGCCCATTTCTAGGCTTGGAAGGCCGGCCTCTGAAGAGAACCTTGGCCAACTTGCCAGCTTAAGCACTTAGGATGCTTGCTGAAAAGGCATTTACAAAATTATGCTCTTCCATTTTAAAAGCAGTGGACTTACAAGGAGTTTCTGAGCAATTGCCTTCCCTTTCACCTGCCTCTTTCTCCTCTTCTGCCGCTGTTCGGACTAGCTCAGCACACAGCCTGGGAGTTTGCTCTACCATCTGTTATTTTGGGAGCCCCATGCCCTACCTAGGAATCAGAATCTTCTTTAGGGAAATGAAGAGGGCATCAGGGTGAGAGGAGTGCAGCAAAGATTCTACTTATCAGGGATTAGTTCTTACTACCTCCATGGAGACAATAAAATATCAGTGGTTACCTGGGGTCATGGAGCCGGAGGATGAACAGGCTAAGCCAAGCAGACTTTCAGGACAGGGAAAATCCTCGAGTGGTACTATGGTGGTGGGTGCACACAAGTCCACAGGATGAGGGCCACCAGGAGTGAACCGCGGTGTGCACTATGGGCTACAGTGACTTGTCAGAATAGGTTTATTGATGGTAAGGATGTCTTACTCCAGTGGGGATGTTGATAATGTGGGAGGCTATGATTTGTGTGGACAAGGGATCCATGGAATATCTGCCTGCTTCTCAATTTGGCTGTGACCCTAAAACTGCTCTAAAAAAGAAAGTCTTAACTTGGGAGGCTGAGGCAAGGGGATCACCAGTTCAAAGCCAGCCTCAGTCATATAGCGAGGCCCTAAGCAACTTCATGAGAACCTGTCTCAAAATATAAATAAATAAAAATAAATAAATAAAAGGTGGCTGCAGTGATGGCTCAGTGGTTACTGTGCTTGCCTAGCATATGTGAGGACATGGGTTCGAACCCCAGCACCATGCATACAACAAAGTGTTGGAGCAAGAAAGCCACATGAAAAACTAAATAAAAAAATTGATTCTCTCTCTCTCTCTTTTTAAAAAAGGAAAGCTGGGGATGTGATTCAGTGGTAAAGTGCCCCTGGGTTCAAACCCCAGTACACAAATAAAGCCTTTCTGTATGAGAGAGTCAGTCTTATTTTTCATTGCTGCTTGGTTTGCTGTTCCTTTGTTTAGTTGTGTATGTGGTGCTTGGGATGATTAAACCCACATACCCATGCCAGGTAAGAACTCTATCACTGAGCCATCTCTCCAGCCCCCAAATAAAATGAAGTAAAAAGAAATGAGTCTGAGCACATTCCTCCCTCCCTTAAGTAGGCCAGTGGCTTGCAGGGTGCTTAGCACATTGGAATCTTGGAGGTGCTCTTGACCCTGGTTGAAGCCTCTGACTCTTTCCAAGTCAACAGACCACGTCCCTTCCGCTCCTCTCTCCACCCTCACCAGCCACTTTGCAGACCATCTGCCGGCTCTTGGGTGCCTGGTCCTGTCCCCTCCTGCAGCGTCCTCTCTCCAGAGTGCTCCATTCCCTTGGGTCCCAGCCTTTCTCCAGACCTTTCCAGCGCAGTGGGGCAGGCAGCTTCCCGGCCACAACTCTGTTAGTGGCCTGCATTTGTCTTTTAGTCCACTTAATGCAACTGTGTGGGATAACTATGCGAATTGTTGAATGCTTTTCTCGCCAGTTCATGAGTCCCTTTTTATCAGGTGTCATTAGTGGTGGGCACATATCAGATACTCAGAAAGCAATTTTGTATTGCAAACATACCTGGATTTTAAGCAGCCTCAATTTATTTGCAGTAAACAGAACAACTAATTGTATAAAAGAAATGACGGTTGAGCAACAGCCGCTCAGTAGCGGAGAACTGACATGTGTTTGCTCTCTCAGGAAATGTTCCCCAAAGATGGGTGCGCGAGGAGTTGTTCTCCCAAAGTACAGGAAATCGTCATAAAATCCTGCTTTTCTCCCTCTGCTCATCTCAGTAATCTCCATGTAAATACTGATGATCCAAACAACTTACTTTCTGATTCCTAGTTCCCAGCTGTATCCATCAGGGTTCTCCTGGGAAACAGAACTAAGGAGCTGACTCAGCACTGGCTCACAAGTCCCCAGATTTGCATTTATTCAGTGTGGGGGGTGGGTAGCCAATGGTGTAGCTCCAGCCGCAGTGCAGGCAGCCTGGAGACCCAGGAAGAGCTGGTACTTCAGGTTGAGTCCAAATGCTAGAACTAACTGGATGGCAGCCACGCAGGAGGAGCTCACCCTGACTTTGGGGACAGGCAGCCCTTATGTTCTGTGTAGGCCTTCAACTGATTGGATGAGACCCACCCGCAGCAGGGAGGACTGCTACCTTCAAAGCCTAGCAGTTCCCACGTTCATCTCATCCCAAACACCAACACAGAGACACCGAGGGCAATGTTACACCAAATATGTGGGCTTGTCACAGCCCAGTTGAGTTGACTCAGAAAATCAACTACAAAAGTCATCCTGACACCCACCCCGGTGCTTCTTTGTCCCTGCAAACATCCCTCCCCATCCCCTGCTCTTTGACTTAGCTTCTCAGCTCTCCTATTTCCTCCTAGGATTTGTGGGGGAGCCTGACTCAGCTCACCAAATTAAATCTGGGGCTGGGCCCTCCCCTTTGGTGTAGGAGAGGTGGTTTGGAGACTGGCTCAGAGTGGTTGCAGGTGCTCAGAACAGCTCCGCTCTGCTCTGCCCCCAGCCCTCCTTCACATGACCTGGGGGTTCCCCCACATGCCCCGTGTTTCTTCACATGCACACACTCCATCATGCCCTGTGGGCCATCTGTACCTGCTGCCCTCTTTCCTGAATCCAGGGCAGCGCGCGTATCAGCATCAGTGCTGAGTGATTGATGAATGAATGAACGGCAGTTTTGAAGATAGGGACTCTTGGATTGACGACTCAGCAGTTCTGTCTGTGTGAGCGCCGCCTTCCAGGGGTGAAGTAGGATTGGGGGAGTGTGTTTCTCGGCTTGCTGTCCGTATGCTGCTTCTGTGCCACAAGGTAAACAGCTCAGGCCCGTAGCTACACCCCTGTAACACTCCACTGAATGACTCGAGTCATGTTTTCAGGCTTCTTTTTGGAGAACTTGTTTGGAACCAGAAGAAAAAGAACAAGGCTTTCTGGATGGGATAGGCTAGATTTCTGTTTCTGTATCAATTATTACTTCTGGAACATTAGCTTCCTGTTCCACTCTGGGGGGTTGGCAGGGTCTGCTTCACCCAGATGTGATGATAAGTGAGGCTGTTACGGCCTGGTGGTGGGGAGGTTTTGGGCTCTCTCCCTCCTCTGCACAGAACTCATCTCCGTCCTGCCTGGAGGCGGGACCTGGGGCAGGGTCCTACAATCCGCTCAGACCAAGCCTCAGGGGGAATCCTGACTCCTTGGAGAAGAAACTGAGGCAGGCTACAATCCCCTGGCTTCAAGGAAGCCCGTCCTCACACGTGGGCCGAGGTGGCTCCCTCGTGTTCTCCTGAGGTCCGTCACAGAGGCCTTCCAGACTTGTCAGTGGTGCCGCACTAAAGTCGATCTGTTTTGCAATCACCACTGTTGCTCTTGACTTATTGAATTATAGTCGCAGCCACAGCGCAGGAGCCCGTCCCCCTGGGGGTGGGAACTCCCCGGCACGGCGCGGCTCTCTGCAGCAGGGCTTGGAATTCATCACTCTGGGGACTTGGTGAATTGAAGATCTATTACTTTCTCCATTCTGCGTTCTGTGGAGTGCCTGGTGCAATGTCCTGGCGGTGAGCCAAAGTCTTTTTGATTGTTTTTATATTTCTGTCTCTCTCTCCCTCTCCCTCTCGTTTTCTTTCGCGTGTGTTCAGTGGTGGAGGTCAGATGGAGATAATATACTAAACAGAACGCCAATCCTAGAACCTGAAAGGTAGAACCTGAGTCCAGGAATGCCAATGAACGTGGCATTTTTAAGCCGTTGAAAGGGGATGGTATCCACTCTCAGGAATGATGTGTGTGCCGAGCACAAAGCAGGTCCTCAGCAAGTACGTGTGGAGCGGCGGGAATATTGAACAGAGGAACAGCCCCCCACACTGTGCCTGCATGGAGAGGTTCAGCTGTCTGTAGTTTGCAATCCCCAGTTCGTCACACTCTCAGCCCTCCACGTGCCTAGTTCTGCACCACTGCACATCACGACATTCAAAAATGTGTCTTTACTAAACACACACAGATGTTTTCCTTCATTAGTGGGTATGATCTGCAAGCTGGAAACGATTTAAAGCAGAATGGAGGAAGCGCAGTGGTTATATGCAGATCTACACAAGGCATTTGAGGATCTCAGGTTCTGCTATCCCAGGGGCCCTGGAATCAGTCCTTGACAGAAACCGAGGGATCCCTGCCTTCCTAAACTGAAGCCACCAGATAGGAAGCTGGACTCTAGTCCTGATTGCACACACCCTGAAGAGGTCATATCTTTCTCATTTGTAAAGCCAGAGGGAGGAGAAAACTAACCACCCTTTCATCCTCTGTCTACTGCGTGAGGACTTGGCTGACCCGAAGCCTGAACTTACCCTCTGCACGCCACATCTCAGCGGGTGCCTCTTTGTATGTATGTATTTTCCAGCCCTCTTTTTTTCTTCTTCCCTAATTTCTCTTTCCTTTGCTAGGTAATTCTTTATTTGGTGTCTGCTCTGTGCAGTTTTAGGTAGTGAATAAAGCAACAAATAAAACCCCGTGTTGTTTTAGAATGTACGTGCCAATGTAGGGTAAGAAGTAAGGGAAAAATAGCAATGATGTATCAGGCTGTGTTCAGAGCAGCAGCGGTCAAGCTCATCACATCATCAGGATTGGAGAGAGCTAGAGGTTCCGTTTTGTCTTAATCCACACAGAAGTCTCCTCCACGGTACTGGTGTCCCACTGTGCCCTATCGGTCACCTAAGACTTCTTGTAATTCTACAACCTGTAGAAGTAAGCTGTGGTTCTGATTTTTAGCCATATCTGCCCTGTGGCTATAAGAAACCAGATTCTTTCACGGTTTCCCAGAAGCACCCTACGTTCTCATCAGAGCTGAGCCTTGTGACCCTTGGAAGCCCAGCTTTTTCCACTTCCTGTCTGTGAACTCTTCATCCTGGTAAGCAATGTCCTTGCCACCCAGTGTCCTGTCGTCATTGTCAGTGCTGCATCCAAGCACAGTGGCCCTTGGTCTTCCAGGGAGCTTGCTGGAATGGGAGCTTTGGTGCTGGGTGTCAGCTGTCCCTCATTTCCTGTAGGTCTGTATTCTGTGCTCTGATCACTGCTTCCTGACAGTGGCAGGAGCTTCGAAGGGCACAGGTAGAAGTGAGCCTCTGGAACTCTCACAGCTTCACTTCTGCCACCTTTGATGGCTTGAAGTAGGTCACAGTGAGTGGGGACACAGGGGGTAGAAAGTATCTCTACCACTGGAAGAGTCAGGAGACATCAGAGCCATGGTCCCACTCAGCCAGAGGAGATCTGCAGTGCAAGCCCAGTGCAGAGGATGCGTAGACTCCAAGTTGATCCTGCCTTTTGGTGGACACGTTCTGACTGTCTCTGAAGGAAACCCTCCCAATTTCCCAAGTCAAGAAGAGTCCTGGCAGCGTGGCCAGTAACTTAGGCTGCACTCTGGCGCTGACTTGTATCAACTGGTAGTATTGGTAATGATGATGGTGTTGCTGATGGGGTGATGGTGGCATAGTATGCGTAGTGACAGTGTAGCTGGTCAGCACTCTCATATGTTTTCTTATAGACAAGTAAGCTCTCATTTTACTTTTATGGGCTTTGTATGTTATAGAGACCACAGTCCACCTTTTACCTTGGATATTTGTCACTTCTGTGCTTTCCTTTCTTCTTCCTAATTGCACTCAGTTGTTCATCTAGATAGGTGAATTGCCTCTTTTTCTTTTATTAAGGGAGAGAAACAGTGAGAGAGAGAAAAAAGAGAATCAATTTTATTTAGTTTTTCATGTGACGTTTGTTGCTCTGACACTCCATTGTGTACATGGTGCTGGGGTTCAAACGCTCATCCTTGCCCACACCAGGCAAGCGCCATAATTGCTGGGTCACCACTCCAGCCTGGTGACTTGCTTCTTGAATGTGTGTTCTTGGTTGGAAGTAAATCCAGGCATATGCCTGATTTGTGGTGGCTTGAGGGACCCAGAAGAGCTGTTGAGCAGAGCTCTCCCCTGGCTGAACATGGCTAGAAAGGCCCCTCGCTCCTGGGGCTTCAGTTCATCAGTGGGATGACAGCACAGAAAACATGCTGGTTCCTGCAGCCCAGTGGCAGGACCTGGACAGCATGACAGGACATTCCCACGGTGACACTGCCAGGAGATAACTCCTGATTCTGAGCCTGGCTCCCCACCCTGGCTTCACTGTGATCCTGTTCCTTCTCCAGTCACCCAAAGAGACTTCTTTTGCTCAGTAAGCCAGCACTCATGTTCTGCACCCCAAGAACCAAGACCGATTCGGCCACAGACTCCATGAATTGGAGAAGCACCTGCAGTGATGGGAACCACTGGTGGCTGGAGCCACAAGGAACTGAGCTCTCGTCGTGTCTGATGATGGTGTCTGTCGTAACGATGGACAATCCCCTCTCCGGAGCCAATTTCCTGCTCTGTCATGTGGTGCACACGGTACATCCATAGCAGAGTCATTAGGGCTAAATCAGACAGCAGCTGTAGAGACAATGGGAGAGCAAGTGGCATAGTGGGGGAGCTTGAGCAAGGTTAGGAAGTTGTTAACGAGCATCACCCCCATTCACAGAAGTTGAGGATCCCTGGTTACTCCAGGCAAGAATATTCTGTCCCCACAGGTCACCTCCTTCTGCTATGCAGAGCAGAGTGTGAAACACTATGGGGACAGAAGATGAGCCTGGTGCTTGGTTCCAGCGAGGGTACTGTGGTCACTTGGGGTCAGGCAGGTCTGGGCTCACGGCTGGCTAATGACTGCTTGCTCAGACCTCATCTGTGGCTTGACGACCTGTAATTTCCCCTCATCCCACCACACAGGGCCAGGGTGAGGTGACAAGTGGTGATTTATGAGAAGGTGCTTTGAATCTGAACGTTCACCATTTCTGTGCTTGAGCCTCAGAAACTATTTTCAAAGATCCTGGTGCTAGACCTATGCTCTGTCCAGCAGCCCGTGGGTAGATGAAGGCCTTCTGAAGGCCAGGAAATAATCCAATTTCCATGAAAGCTAATGGAGACCTGTGTTTTCTGAGGCTAATGGTGAGCAACGTCCTGAGTGGAGCTCAGATGATGACCCACTTGTTCTTCCAGGTACCAGTTACCCAGCAGAAGTCACATCTGTCACTGCTAACCTGTTTGCAGTAACCTCTCCTGTCCTGCCCACAGGTTGCCATGGCAATTACATGGCAAGAGAATCATCCAATCAGAAGACTCATGAGCAAGATGCGGCTCCTATCGAGTGCTTCTTGTGATCACATCATTAAACAGCTGGATCCACGTTGGCTTTGGAGCTCCATGCTGGGCACCAGGCTAGGCACAGGCGCGAGGAGAAGCAGCCATGGTGTCCAGCCTTGCAGGGCTTGCCTTTTCACTGAGGGGAAATTGAAAGCCGAAGTTTCAGTGAATAGAATAAGAATGGCCACAATTCAATATGAGGTCTGTGGGAGGTTGAGGATTGGCCATGGTTCAGGGCAGTTCATGCTGTTCTGGTGTCGCAAGTGGCACACACATACACCTATACACACACTCATGTATGGATACAAATACGCACTCATCCATAACGTAAGTGAGCACATTGCGTACGTGCACTCAGAGGTAAGTGCTTGCTTGTTTGCTTGTCCTTCTGTTTCTTGTTGCTCTCTCATATTTGGTGTGAGCTCTCCCTGTTCTTTTCCTTGTGTCCCTAGCACCTGAGCAGGGCTTGGGGGTACTGCAGGTGCTTGCTGAATTTGCAGCCATCCACCAAAGGCCGCCTCATCCCGGTTGGGTTCCTGCAGGTAGGGTAGTGGGCTATAGCTCAGGCTATGCCTTCACAGCAGGCCCTTTGGCCAGCTGCTTAACTTCCCTGAGCCTCATTTTCCTCACCGAGAGTCAGTATTCCAGTAGCTGTCCGGGAAGGGAATGACGGGAAGGATGCGTGTGACAGCCATGATGATGAGGTGCCTTGACCATGGTGGCCTGGCATGTTTACCTTCCAGGCTCCTTTCTCATGCCCTCCCAGTTTTCTCCCATCTCCTTGCATAGAGCTCTTGGTACTCTAATAATGAACATACCAAAATTGGAACTGTTTTGAATTTTTTTGAGTTCTGCACTCCTGGGGCTGTACCAGTTTCCTTAAGTACACTTGATCCTTCTGTCCTCTGGACCAAAGTTCACACCTTGAGTTTCTCCTCTGTTGACTTCGTTCTCTAGGCCACATGACAAGGCTCAAGTCTTGTTCTGTGTGCCAAGTGCCTCCCAGTTCCTCTGCAGCTGGGGCCCTGGCCTCCAGGCCTGTGTGTAGTCAGTCGCCTGCTTGGCTTTCCACTTGAACATCCGCTAGTCATCTCATAGTCCTGACAGATCCACAGTCGTCCCTGATTTGCCCCTGTTTCTCCCCTCCCCTGCCCAATTTCCTCTATCACTGTTCCCATTTCAGAGAATGACATCTCAAGTCTAGCTTTTGCTCAGATCAAAGGTGCGGAATTACCCTTGATTCTTTGCACATTCAATGAGTAGCTGGCCCAATGGTTTGCTATTCAAAGCGTACTGCACCCTGATCACTTCTGATCAGCTGCAGCACAACCCTGGCCCAAGCCACCATCGCTACTTCCCTAGTTTATTGGAATAGACTTGTAACTAACACCTGCACTCCAACTTTGCTCCCATGCAATCTGTCCTCCATAGAGCAGGGAGAAGGATCTTTTGAAATACAAATAAGATCACACAATCTCAACACTTTCCAATGTCCCCACCTGAGTCACACTATTGCCCAGAGCCCTTGCCTTAGTCTACAAGGTCCCAAATGCCTTGTTACCTGCTCTCTCTCATCTCATGTTCTGGTCTTCTGCCACCTTCACTCTGCTCCAGCCACATTTACCCTTTTGATGTATCTTCATCTCCTGCCATAGATGACCAAAGGGCACACTCCCTTACTTCATTCTTTTCTCTGTTCAAGTATCTCTTTGGAGAGCTCTTTCCTGGCCACCTTTCTACCCATTCCCCTCACGGCTTTCTTGTCCTACTTGCTCAGTTAGAAAGATTGCAGCCTGAAACATTACATATTCATTATGAATCTCATGTCCCTAGACTAAGACCTCTGAGAGCAGGACTTTTGTCTGCTTTGATCACATTCTCATGTGCATGGCCCGGTGTATCATAGGAACTCATGGGTATCTGTTAAATGTTTTAAAGCTGAGCACAGGGTTTTGTGTTGCTGTAGTCTTGCACATCATGCCCTGTTCTCTGCCTGGAACACTCTAATTTATTCTTCAAGGTGTAACTCATATGCAAGTTTCCTCTAAGATGAGAAGGTTTCTCTAGCTCCTTGAACTTCAATCAGAATTCTCCAACATTTTTAAATGATGTGTTGACTCTCTTGCCTGTTGGACTCTGAACCCCTCAAGGGCAGGTGTAGCTATTCTTATATTTTAATCTCAGTGTTTAGCAGAGACCAACATTTACTAAGTGCTCAACACATGTTTGAAGACAATGATAGATTTGTGGTGACAACTACAGATTTCCTATAGAGAGCAACTTCTTGATACCCAGATCAACAAATCAGGATTTGAGGGAGAAGATGAGAGCAGAAAGCATGAAACAAGATTTAAAATCACCCCAATGAGGTGCCTTGATTGTCGATTAGATGGTATAAACTGATCATCTTGCATCAGTAATGATGATTGAGGATGAATATAGAAAAGAAAGCTGGTGATCTGTTAGGTCAAGTCTCTGGTCCTGGCCCTTAGAGCTATGCAAGAAACGTAGTAATGGCTTAATGATTACCTGCCAATCTGCTAATGATTATAACGAGCTATCAGTCTCCTAGCTCCAAGTAGCTTATCTATTGAAAGATATTGTCCCCAGATAAATTTAACTTTCCTAAAACTGATATCTTTCTGTGATTAAACACCTTACAATCACATAAGATTCTTCACTTATTTCTCATTTATTCATTATCATTATCTTTCGTTTTTTCAGTACTGAGGATCAAACACAGGGTGTCACTCATGCTAGCCAGGCCAGTGCTCTACCACTGAGTCTTAGACACACCCCAGCCCCTATCATTTTTCTTTTAAAATCCAAGATATATGCGAGCTTTATTGCTAATTTTCATTGACACGAGCCTGTGTTCCACTATGTCATTGAGTGTAACTGTAATGACTTCTGATTCCTGTATCTGAATCTTTGAGCAGTGACACAGCCCACAGTCCTAGATGCTCTGGAGGCTGAAGCAGCAGGGCCACTTGAGCCTAGAAGTTCAAGGCCAACATGGGCAACACAGTGAGGCATTGTCTCCAAACATAAGTCCAGTGTATAGATCATCTTGTGGTCAGTCTCTGTTGACTGTGTCACCCAGAAAGGTGGCTCTAGAGTCGCTTGTATGAGATGCTTACCTTGGCTCCCAGGCTGTTAGGACCTTCATCTCTGCAGTGCCCCAGGATCCTGCTTGGGACCATCCTTAGACCAGCCGGTTGAAGTTTTGCATCTCATGCCTGGATTGGACTCAGCTAGAGATTTGTGTGGCTCTCTTCCCTGGTTCTTTCCTTTGTAGAGTCCTTCCTGGCTTTAGAGGCTGAAGTTGCCCTGGATTCTATCCTCTGATCCTTCACGTCTCATATGACCAGTGCCTTGTCCCCTGCTGAAAGCTCTGTGAACCTAAACTCATCATGTCCCTACCCCTTCCCCCGAGTTGTTCTCCTTGAGGACCAGCTGCTTTTATCCATGCTGTGCTGGCTTTGGGCATGTGCTTTTTGTAGTGTCCAGTGTGGCTCAGTATGCTCTGAGGGAAGGTTGCTCTGGTAAGAGCTTTCTCAGCCATATTGGGGGTTCATTTTCAATAGAAAGATGAGCCACCCCGTTAAGCCCCAGTGAAGGATGACTCCCTCACCACCTGTCAGTGCTTGCGGTCTTCTGCCCATGGTTGTAGGAATCTAGGTTTGAGGACATGGCCATAACAAAGCACATTCATTATCACATTGTGACTTAGAAAGAATCACCTCTTAAAGCAGCAAAGGTAGAGGATGATGACAATGTTGGTAGCTTCTATTTACTGAGATTCTGTTGATTGCCCAGAAAAAAGCACACCCCTATTTCACAAGGTGAAGATGAATGTCTTATTCTGTAGATGAGGAGACTGAAGGCCAGGCATTCTCCAAAGCCTGCCCTATTTTCAGTATAGAAAGGAAGAGGAGAGCTGAAGGTAAGGGAGGGATTGGTGCAGTGCCAAGAGAGGGAGAGCAGATGATCACATTCCCAGGAAGGAAGGAATGGGGATAGGGCAGTGTAGCTGTGATGGGAGCAGAGGCCAAGGGAGCTTCTAAACATTGCAGGACCTTACCTCATGTGCGTTTGAGTTGCCTGTGTAAAACCCCAAGGAGTGTGTCTGCAGCAGACAAGAACTTTTCCTGCTGGATCTGCAGTCAGGTTCCTGAACCTTCTCCTAGGTCCATCTGTGCAATTCCTTGTAAGAGAGTTTCAGCAAAACCCCTGCTACATTAGTAAATCAAGAACCCCCACCCTCCATGGCTTGACCTGGGTTCTCATCCTCCACTGTTCCCAATTGATGCCAGGTCACCCTGCCTGCCTTCAGCAAGAATCCTGCTAGCTCAGTTCATCCTGAACCTCCTTTGTTCTTCTGTTATTACTCCCACCTTGCTTCTTGCCTATAAATTCCTATTTGCCCATATTGTATGCAGAATTGAACCCAATTTTCTATTAAAGTTTCCCTTCCCCTATTGCCATAGTCCAGAATAGAATCTGTTTCTATTTTTCCATTTCCCTGTCTGTCTCTGGCTTTGCTTTGTAGGAGCTCAAAAGTGTAGAATTTGCCCTCAGCTGGTATTTAAAGATGCTCAAATTCTACCCCCTTTTATTTATTTATTTTTATTAAGGAGTTGAGTTGTTGTACAATGGTAAATGTATATAAAGTAACGATATGATATCATTTGATCCTAGATCATAGTTAACCCCGTAGTGCCCATTCCCCAGTCTCTTGATTCTTCTCTATTATGCCCCTACAAGATATAAATCAATCTCTCTCTCTCTCTCTCTCTCTCTCACCATTGTGTATTTTTTACAATTAAATGCTTGCATAAGTATTATTTGACTTCTTTGGTGTGAGGTAAAGAGTATAAGAGTGTGCTACATTGTTGACCGTCTCCCTAGATCCCCCTAGATCCTTCCCTATCTTCCCTCCCCAGTCTCCCTGCCACCTGTCTATAGTTTTCCTAGATTATGTGTAGCTAGGTCTTTGTGGGATCTAATACATGACATTAACAACCTTTCGTCCATGCCTGGGTTTAGCTCCAGCCTCCACAAATAAGGGAAAAGGTTTGACCCTTGACTCTGGGTTTTGCTAACTTTGCTCAGTAAGATTTCTTTCATTGCCATCCATCTGTCTTCAAAGGCTGCAATATCTTTTTCTAATAGTTGAATAGAGCACCTTTGTATACATATATACTCCACAGCTTTTGGATCCATTCATTTAGTGAGGGGCATCTGGGTTGATTCCATAATTTAGCTATTGTAAATTGGGCTGCTGTAAACATTGATTTTGCTGTGTCACTATAATGTGCTGATTCTAACTTACCTGGGAAAATACCCTGAAGAGGAATAACTGGATTGTATGGTGGATCCAATCCTAATTTTTTGAGGAGTTGCCACAGTGTTTTCCAGAGTGACTTTATCATTCTACAGTTCCAACAACAGTGTGCTAGTGTTCCTAGCTCCCCATAACGCCTCCAGCATTTTTTACTATTTGTATTCTTCATCTTTGCAAATCTTACTAGAGTGAGGTGAAAACTTAATGTAGTTTTGATTTGCATTTCTCTGATTACTAGTGATGTAGAACACTTTCCCATGTGTTCATTGACTTGCTTGATTTCCTCTGTTGAGAAGTTTCTATTTAGCTGTCTGGCCCATCTATTGATTGGATTATTTGTGCTTTTGATATCAAGCTATTTTTCTTGGTAAATTTTGGGTATTAGTCCCTTTTCAGAGGATTCATAGGCCATGATTATCTCCCATTCTGTATGTTCTCTCTTACCGGTTTTGACCAATGCCTTGGCTGAGCAAAAGCTTTTTAATTTAATGGCATCCCACCTATTAATCCTTGACTTTAATTCTTTCGCCTTAGGAGTATTGTTGAGGAAGTCATTGCCAACTCCCATATGCTGGAGTGTTGGTCCTAATTTTTCTTCTAGCAATTGCACTGTAGCTGGATCAATTCTGAATTATTTGATTTATTTTGATTGAATTTTGTGTAAGGTAAGAGATAAAAATTTAATTTCAACTTCCTACGCATGGCTGTCCAGTTTGTCAAGCACCATTGGTTGCATAGGCTGTCGTTCCTTCATGTTATTTTTTGATCCCCTCTGTCAAAGATCAGGTGTTTAAAGATTTGTGGGTTTGTCTCAGAGTCTTCTGTTCTATTCCATTGGTCTTCATTCCTCTTCTGATACCAGTACCATGCTGTTTTTGTTACTAGAGCTCTATAGTATAGTTTTAGATCTGGTATTGTGAGGCCACCTGTTTTGTATTTCTTGCTTAGCAATCTTTTGGCTATTCTGGTTTTTTGTTTTTCCAAATGAATTTGAGAATTGATTTTTCTGTATCTGTAAAGAATGACATTAGTATCTCGATGGGGATTGTATTGAATCTGTACAGTGCTTTTGGCAGAATGGTCATTTTAATTATATTAATTCTACTTAACCAAGAACATGGAACATCTTTCCTTCTTCTCAGATCTTCTTCAATTTCTGTCTTCAATGTTTGATAATTTTCATTGTAGAGGTCTTCTACTTTCCTTGTTAGAGTACTTCCTAAATATTTTAATCTTTTTGAGGATATTGTGAATGGGACTGATTTCCTGATTTCTTCTGTTAGTGTATAGGAAGGATATTGATTTATGGATGTTGATCTTGTAGTTTGCCACTTTGCTAAATCTGTTTATAAATTCAACCAGTTTTCTGGTGAAGTTTTTGAATCTTTGCTGACTACATGATATAAGATAGTTTGATTTCCTCTTTTCCTATTCTTGTCCCTTTGATTTCCTTCTCTTGCCTGATTTCTCTGCTAGGGTCTTGAGGACTATATTGAATAAAAGTGCTGAGGGTAGGCAACCTTATCTTGTTCCTAAGTTTAGTAGAAATGTTTTCAACTTTTCTCCATTTAGTATTACACTAGCTGAGGGTTTGACATATATGGCCTTTACATAGTTAACTTCTTTTTTTAACTTTTAAAAATATAATTTATTTAAATTAATTATACAAATACTCCAGAATTTGCTATGGAATGGTTGAGAATAATTTACATGGAACATCACAATAAGTTCAGTAAGTAAAGGAAACAAAAATGATGGTACCTTTATTACTTTAGATGGGTTTTCAATTTCATAGCTGTTCATTTGTTTAGAACAATTCACTGAAATAATTTTTTGGAGAACATTTAACTTTGATGAGAACCAGTCTTGTAATAATAGTTAAATATTATCATAGACTAAACATAATTTTAATCTTTTCTTCTTTCCACCTCTTTGATAAGGATATAGACTATTATAATGCAATCAAGAATATATGAGTCTTTTGTGGTTAGACATTTTTAAAATACAAAGAGTAATGATCTATTTTCTCCTCATGCATGAAAGTTATAAAACACTGAACTCACAAACTCGATCTCAAAACGTTGTAAGTCTTTGTTTCCCAAGAAACTCCTTAAAGGTACAAACAATAACAACAAAAGAAAATTTCTACATGGTGAAGCTTCATAGATATATTTAGAAGATGCTTGCATAAAATGCTTAATCTTTTAAGAACATGTATCTTCTGGTAATGATATTAAGGAGGTTATTTATAATGATTTTCAAAAGATACAAAAAAAATTGATTGCACAAATAAAAAATGTGGGAAAAAACACAAGAAAAACTGACTGGTAATTTTTTTATTGAGAAATTTATTTGTTGAACAAACAAATCATTGGCAGAATCATTCCCAAATCATTGTTTCTAATTGCTGTGTAAAATTCCATGGTATATATATGTACCATAGTTTTTGGATCCATTCATCCAAGTGAGGGACATCTCGGTTGTTTCCATAATCTAGCAATAGTAAATTGAGCTGCTAGGAACATAGATATTACTGTGTCACTGTAATGTGCTGATTCTAAATCCCCTGGAAAAATACCCAGGAGAGCAATAGCAGGATCATATGGTGGGCTCTTCCTTAGTTTTTTGAGGATTCTCCACACTGCTTTCCTGAGGGACTTTACCAGTCTGTAGCTCCACCAACAGTGTGTTAGTGTGCCTCTCTCCTCAGCCCCTCCAGCATTTATTATTGTTTATTTTCTTCATTTTTGCCATTCTGACTGGCATGAGGTGATATCTTAATGTAGTTTTCATTTGCATTTCTCTGTTTACTAGTGATTTAGAGCACTTTCTCATGTATTCATTGACTTGATCAATGTCCTCTGTTGAGAAGTTTCTATTTAGCTCTTTGGCCCATTTATTAATTGGGTTGTTTGTGTTTTTGTAGTTGAGATTTTTGAGGATTTTGTACATTCTGGATATGAGGCCCCTGTCAGAGGAATCATAGCCCATGATTCTCTCCATTTACGTAGGAAACCTCTTGACTCTTTTGATTGTTTCCTTGGCAGTACAAAAGCTTTCTAGCTTTATGGCATCCCATTCACTGATTTTTGACTTTACTTCCTTCACTTTAGGAGACATGTTGAGAAAGTCTTTGCCTACTCCCAAATGCTGAAGTATTGGACCTAATTTGTCTTCCATCATTTACAAGGTAGCTGTTTTAATTCCTAGCTCCTTGATCCATTTTGATTTGATTCTTGTGCAAGGAGAAAGATATGGGTCTAATTTCAGTTGCGGTGCTCGCCTGGTACGTGCAAGTACATGGGTTCAAACCCCAGCACCCACATATACAACTAAGTGTCGGAGCAATGAAAGCCTTGTGAAGAACCAATAAAAATTGATTCTCTCTCTCTCTCTCTCACTGTCCTTCTCTCTTTTAAAAAAAAATAAAAGAACCTGGGTCTTCGCTCATGCCAGGCAAGGGCTGTAACCACTAAGCCACCAATCCATCCCCTGACTAATAATTTTGGGCTTTCATTTTTTGTCTGTAGTTGCCTATCTTAGACTTCCTAGAATTTTCCTCTTCTTTTACTCTTTGTTCCCTTGGGACCTACCACACACAACTCTTACTGCTTGCCTCAATTCATTGACACACATAACAAACACACCCAGATATGTGGCTAACCAATCTTTTAGGTGTCTATCAGTCTGGTCAAGTTGAAAACCAAGATTAACTCTTACAACAAAGGAACCAAATTAGTATAACTATGGGATTGAAAATAAGTTCATTTAATCCATATTATCTCTAGAGTTTTAAGCATAAATGGGAGCTGGATTTTATTAAAGGCCTTTTCTGCATCAATTGAGATGATCATATTTTTTGTCCCTAATTCTGATTAAGTGATGAATCACATATATTGATTTGCATATGTTGAACAAGGCTTGCATCTCTGAAATGAAGCCCTCTTGATCATGATGAATTATCTTCTCCATGTTTTTCTTTTAAGAGAGAGTGACAGAGAGAGAGAGAGAGAAAGAGAGACAGAGAAAGAATCATTTTTGTTTAGTCATTGCTTGGACACCTTGTTGTGTACATGGTGCTGGGGTTCAAAGTCATGTCCTTGTGTATGCCAGGCCAGAGCCATATCTGCTGAGCCACTGCACCAGCTCTTTCTTCATGTGTTGAATGTGGTTTGCTAGAACTTTACTAAGGATTTTTGAGACTGTTCATCAGAGATATTGGTCAGTAGTTTTCCTTTTTTTTTTTTGATGTTTTTTTGTTGGCCTTTGGTATCAGAGTTATGGTTGCCTGATAAAAAGTGTTTGGGAGAGTTTCCTCCTTTTCAATTTCTTGGAATAGCTTAATAAAGAGAGGTGTTATCTCCTCCTCATAGGTGTGGTAAAATTCAGTGGAGAATCCATCATGTCTTGGGATTTTCTTTGGAAGGCTTTTAATTGCTATGTCGATTTCAGCACCTGTTATTGGACTTTTTAGGTGTTCAGTATCATCCTGTGTCAATTGGGTATGTTGTATATGTAGAAATTGTCCATGTCTTAATTTAGAGGAGTATAGTTTTTCAAAACATGTTCTGAAACTCCATTTGATTTCTATGTGGGCAGTGGTGATCACTCACTTTTTATGGGTGATTTTGTTGATTTGCTTCAAATCTTTTGTTCTTTTAGTGAGATTAGCTAGGGATCTGTCAATTTTATTTATTTTTTCAAAGAATCAGCTCTTTTTTTTGTCTCTTCCTTTTATTGTTCTTATGTTCTCAATTTCATTGATTTCCGCTCTGAACTTAATTATTTCCTGTCTTCTGCTGGCTTTGGGACTAGATTGTTTTTCCTTTTATAGGGATTTGAGGTGGAACATAGGCTTATTTATTCAAGATCTCTCCTGGTTGCTAATGTAGGTATTCATCACTATAAATTTTCCCCCTAAGAATGCTTTTATACTTTCCCAAAGATTTTGATATGTTTTTTCTTCATTCTCATTTACTTCCAAGAATTTCTTGATTTCTGCTCTCATGTCTTCTTGGATCCATTCTTCATTTAATAGAGTATTATTCAATCTTCATGTATATGTGTGTTTTCTGTTATGATTTTTCCTGTTAATTGCTAGGGTTATGGCATCATTATCTGATAGGATACATGGAATCCTATTGACTTTTTTATATTTACTGAGATTTTCTTTGTGAATTACAATGTGATCTATTTTGAAGAAGGGTCCATGTGCTGCTAAGAAGAAGGTAAACTCAGCCAATCTGAGGTGGAATATTCTATAGATGTCTATTAAGTCCATTTGATTTATGGAGTTGTTTAGACTGATGCACTCTTACTTATTTATTTTTTGCCCCGATGATCTGTCTGTTGGTGATAGAAGATTATTAAAGTCTCCCATTATTATTGTGTTGAGGTCCACAAGTGGTTTTATGTCATAGAGCAATTTTTCCATGGGTGTGTTGGTGTTTGAAGAGTATATATTTACTATGGTTGTATCTTGTGGATATTGTGGTCTTCTTTATCTCTTCTGTTTAATTTATGTTTGAAACCTACTTTGTCTGATATAAGTATTGCAACACCAGCTTGCTTTCTTGGGCCATATTCCTGGTAGATGTTTTTCCCATCTTTAACCCTCAGTCTGTAGATGTCTTTGTAATGTGGGTCTCCTGTAAGCAGCATATTGTTAGATTTTGTTTTTTATCCCATCCACTAATCTGTGTCTTTTGATTGGTACATTGAGACTGTTCGCATTCAGTGTTAGGATATATATGTGTTTGTGCTTCATAGACATTTTGCTTTATTAGTGAGTTCTGTGCTTTCTGGTTGCCTTTTGATAGTGTGCACTTTTATTGAATTTCCTCTGTTTGTGGTTTTTGAGAAATGTTTGCTTGTTCTTCTGTCTGGAGTTTATCTTTGAGGATTCTTTGGAATGCTTAATTTCTGTTCATGAATGTTGCAAGTTTGGTCTCATTCTGATATGTTCTAATTTTCCCATTGAATTTGAAGCTGAGGTTTTCTGGGTATAGTATTCTTGGCTACAGGTTGTGGTCATTCAGACATTGAAATATCTCCTTCCCTGATCATCTTGCTTCTAGGGTCTGAGCTGAAAAGTCAGAGGTGATACTTATTGATTTGCCTATGAATGTGATTTGGCATTTCTCTTTTGCAGTTTTTAGTGTTCTTTCCTTGGTTTCCCTGTTATACATTTTGAATATGATGTGTCTAGGTGAACTTCTCATTTGATTAGGCCTATTGCTTGTCCTGTATACTTCCTGGATGAGCATTTCTGACTCTATTCTGATATGGGAAACTTTTTCTTCAACCATTTCATTGAGAATGTTCTTTATACCATTCATTTGCATTTCAATTTCTCCCTGCATCCAAATTACTCTTAGATTCTTTTTTCTGATTTTATCCCAGTCATTTTGAAAATTCTGGTCATGTTCTGTGAGTTTTTTTTTCTTTTTTGTTATCTGTACACTCAAGCTTACTCAGCCTATCTTCACTGTCAGAAGTTCTTTCTTCTGGACCTGAGGTTCTGTGTTCTATAGAGGGTAGTCTATTGTTAAATTTTCCATCATTATTCTGATGCGATTGAATGAAGATTTTAGCCCTATTACTTCCTTTTTCAGTATGTCTATTTCTTTGATAATAGAGTTTTTCATGTCTTGAATTTTTTTACTTAGTTCCTTCATTAAATCATCTTTTGTTTTTTTGTTCCATTTAGTAATCAGATCATGATAAATTTTTTTCTAGGTCTTCATCTCACTCCCTGTCTGTGTCTTCCTTGGTTGGGGAGTTGTGGGCTTGAGGTGAACCTTTTCTATTTTGATTCCTCATTTTTTAAGAGAGAGAGAGAGAGGGACAGTGAGAGAGAGAGAAACAATTTTTAAGATTTATTTTTTCATGTGAATTTCTTCGCTCCAACACTTCAGTGTGTATATGGTACTGGGGTATAAATCTGCATCCTCACATGTGCCAGTCAAGTGCCTTAACCACTGAGCCACCACTGCAACCCCTTGATTTCTTTTTTTTTTTTTATAATCTTCTTCTGGAACATTCAACTGAGTTTCCCCGTGGTGAAGGAAGGCAGGTCTCTAGGTGCTTCTTCTTTGCAGGTCAAAGGGTGTGTTCAGATACCACCCCTTAGATGATCACCTTCTTCCAGAAAACTGCTTCAGCCTAGAGCCTTATTTTGCTGCAATTTTTGGACCTGGGCTGCAGAGCATTGATCTGGAATCTGTTGGGGCTGCAGAGCAGCCTGCTGGATTGCAGAAGCAGCAGGTGCATCAGTGGATCCTGGGGTCTTGGGACGGCCTGGAAGAGGCCTCCTGTGCACTGTGATGGGAGCTGGGATTCTTGGCAGTGGGTATGGGCCCAATATATTTGGATGTGGCTGGTATGGGCTGCATCTAGGCAGTTATGGGTCCTCAGGGGTGTGTTCTAGGTGCACCTACTGGCCCTGGACCTGAGGCTTTAGGTCTGTGTGCGTCAGCTCAATGGGTCAGCTTCAGTGAGCATCCTGGATGCATCTGCTCTGTTTTAATTCTCTCTTTTATTGCATTTTACATCTGTGCCCATGTTTTTTGCTGAAAAAGGAGAGTCACAAGAACCCTCAGTGAGTTCCTGAGAACCTGGCTTTCAAGTGGGCACCATGTGCCTTCTCCTGGATGAGGAGAACTCCGGGAGCTGCATCTTGCTCGAGAGCCCCTTGAGGAATGATCATAAAAGTGGTGTCAAAGCAAAACTGTGCATTTAAATTGCCTCTTATTCTTAGGATGACAGAGTGCTTTACAAACACAAATTGCTAGAAACCTTTTATGTTAATTAAAATGAACAGATTTCCTGGTCAAAGAAGGTGAATGAATTTTCTTTTCCTTCCTTCCTTCCTTCCTTCCTTCCTTCCTTCCTTCCTTCCTTCCTTCCTTCCTCCTTTCTTCCTTTCTTCCTAAGTTCCTTTCTCTCTCTTTTCCCCTCATTTGGTTGTTTTAGCAGCTGAGCTGATTGAGGCATGAGTAGGTTAGTTAACTCGTCAGAGATGTTGTATGGATAGGCACGTTTGGCATCAGCTTATTTGGAAGCACATTGCAGATATCATTGCTCCTTGGAATAATGATGGCAATAGGATTTGGTAAATCCTTAGTGCTGGCATTGAGTCAACCGTTTTGGTGCTGCTTTCTATTGAATGGCTCTGTGCGTCATGCCTTATGCCTGGTGCTTGTTCTGCAGAAGTCATGTGTCCTTGCCATCCAACGTAAGGGTCTTATCTCTCTTCGCAGTGCTGTAGAGTAATTTTCATCTTCACTTTACTGACCAGCAACATGAGACTCAAAGCACTTTGTTATCCGGTCCTACTCTTAGGAAATGGTATGTATGGAGTTTTAATCCGGGTTTGTTAGACAGTTGTCTGCATCCATCTTCTCTACCAATGTTATTGCCCACCAGTATTGCTGTTTCTTTCTCTGTTATAAACTCCTGACCATTATGGCACTCCCATCAGAAATAGCAGTGCCTGCTAGCTGGGATGCCTTAAAGCATGGGAGGTCCAGCAGGCAGCTGGAGGAGATGATGGAGATGAAGCCAGCTGCTGGTAGAGCTCAGGCGTGGGTGCCTTGATGGGTAGTGCAGGACATTTGGACTTGATTCTCTTTACCTGTGTCTCCTGTTCATCATACTAATCTGAAGCTTGCAGTGGTCCAAGGTCTGGGGAAGGAAGCCTTGTTCTCTGAAGTCATCATTTGGCAGTCACTACAGTAGAGATGTTGTCACCAAGTGGTATTCTCAAAACAGCTGCCTGAGGCAGCTTTTCATCTTCATTTTACAGAGCAAGAAGCAAAGACTCAGAAAGGCTAAAGGATTTGCTCAAGGTTGCATAGCTCTTGAAAAATGTGCCTCGCTCATTTAACCCCAAGACCTGTTCCTTCCATTCTCATACTGTTTGAAAAGTCTAATCAGATTTGATGGTTGATCAACCCAAATCAAATCTGTCCACTATGTCAGCATGCTGAGTAAGAGTTTCCTGTTCAGTGTTGCCCCAGGAAAGGAAGCCTGGCTTTAGAGACTGCTGTGATTTTTCCAACCTGGCCAGACCAGCACAGTTCCAGAAACCTCCATCGCATTCACCCTGGCCCTGGAAGCTCAGGGAGGCTTTGCTCACATGGAAGCCCAGGGTGCTTTGCTGTTGTAAGTAGCATCTTGTTTGTAACACTGTTTATGAGGTTATCCTTACCTCTCATGTCTTGAAGAGTCAGATAGCGGGAGGTGGCCCATGGGAGCACAGTCCAGGGTGCCACTCATGTCATAGGAAGCAGTGCTCAGAGTGTGATGTCCACTGGCAATACAAGCGGGCACTTTGATGCCCGCTGTCTGACTTGAATTAATGCATTTCTACAAACAGTGCCAGCCCCATCCCATTGCCTCGCCACCACCGCTTCTGGTTACAGGGGCAGCGCACATCACATGCAGGCAGTCCGGGGTATTTTCCTGGGAAATGGACAGAGTGCCTGTTTTAGTCAGATTCTCATTGCTATGATGAATGGACCTGACAAGAAAATTTAAAGATGAAAAGTTTATTTTATGGCTCACGGTTTCGGAGGTCTCAATCCATTCCTCAGGGCTGGAGGTGAGACCGTTCAGCATGGTGGCAGTCATGGCACCATGGAGACAAGCAGCTGAAGGTGTCATGTGGGAAGCATACAGAGACAGAGCCACCATGCCAGATACAGAATATATATCCCCAAACACCCCCAGTGCCCCACCTCCTCCAGCCATGCCCTACCAGTCCACAGTTGCCAGTTAATTCCTAAGAGGGGATTAACTCGATGAGTGAATCAAAGTTCCTGCAACCCAGTCATTTCACCCCAGCCTTCACATTGTCTGCAACAGCTTCTGTAGGCACCTCACATTAAAACCATAAGACGTATCATATCACTATTCCACCAATTCATAACCTCAACCCTGATAAGTAATTCCCAGTGGCCATCTGATCCTGGTTTTCTTACGCCTTTACCATCAAAAACTTTGCTTGGTTCCATGTTCACCCTCCTCATTGCCTGATCAGCCCATGTAAGGTGAGCATTATCTGTGTGTACCCTGAAGGTGCTTGCATGAAGATCACCTTGCATGAAGGCAGGGGACTCGCCAAGTGAAGGACACTGTATTATAAAATGACATTGTCGGAGCTCTCGTTGTACAATAGGGTGCACAGGGCATCACAGATGGTGTAGTCTGAAGGTTAGGTAAGGCTGGCATTGCTGTGATCAACAAGGCAAAGAAAACAAGATGATTTTGAAATCTCTGCTGAGTCTAGACCCCCAGTCTGAAGCTATTCCGTTGAGTAATCCTATTTGAAGTGCTTCCTACAATCTTTAAGCAAAAGGGTAATATGATTAAAACTGCAGTTTAGAAAATTCATCTTTTACCAGAGGGAAGTTTGTGATTTTCAAATATGTATTTGACTCCCTTTGTGTGGATTTCTTCAGGAATGTTTATTGTGGACCTAATGTTTCAGGAATACTGAGACCCCATGAGATGATATGGTTGAAAATATGTGAATGATTCTAAAATTCACTACACAAACTATCAGCATTGTTATTGTACTTGGTAAGTTGTATTATTATTGCTATTGCATTTTAATAACTGCTAACACTTAACATGGTAGGATGGCTATGCCATTTGATTAGTAGTGTCCTGGAACATGGAGCCTAGGCCCTGGAGCATGGCCAGCTATACTTGGAGGACTGAAAGTGTCATCTTCTGAGAGAAGAGCAGGTTCTGTGCCAGAGGATGCTTAAAATTGGTGGCAGGGAGGTAGGACCACCCAGGAAGCATCTGACTTATGGCTCTATATTCAGACAACAGAGGTGTAGAGCCATGTCCTTGACAATGTGCTCTACAGCAGCTCTGGGAACCAAGTTGGCTTGGTTTCCCCAGTTCATGAACAGCTCCAGGTTCAGAGAGAATGCAGTGTCCAAAGATGAGAGGGGACGACAGTGGCACAATCATTAGCAGGGAGCATTAAATACCATCTCCAACAGCATAAAAAGAAAGAAGGGGCATTTACCTTTGGAGCCAAGCACTCTGCTACCAATTCCTTCTATTGTGGCCAGGAGAGCTGGGGCAGGACCTCTGGAGCCTGGGATTTGGTGTCTAATGCACCTTCACTGGAATCCTGGCTTCTGCTGCTCATGGAGATGAGACCCTGTGCACACAGGTTGCTGTTAGCAGCCTCAGGTTCCCCATCGTTCACATGGGAGCACTGAACACCTACCTTGACTTTGAAAAGTCACACAGTCAATCATAGGCAAATACTCAAGAGATGCATCCTCCTCCTCCTTTTAAACTCTCCTAATTATTCTCACTCTCCCCAAAAATGAAGGTTCAGAAATGAATAAATCAAAGAGATTTAGAAACAACATTAGATTCATATTTAGGCAGCAATTGATTTTTTCTTGGGTAAGAAAAATTATACATCTGTTTCTAAAATATGAAGAGTGGTGATTATGATTCATGCATGCATGATTCACAGAGCTGGAGCAGAAACACAGCTAAACTAATAATACTCCATCCTTGTGACTGCCACCCCTCCAAGCTTAGAATGTGCACCAGAGTCACAGCAAGAACCCCAAGGGTAATCTCGATGCTGCTCTCAGGTGGCATGAGCAGAAACAATGGTGGTTTCCCATTACCCTCCTCCCCAAGGTGGCCTCCAGTGCCATCTGCAGCTTCCCCTCCCTTCACACACTTAGTTTCCAAGTGTGCTGGTCTCTGGTGATAATGTGCAGTGCTGGGATTCTTCTTCTGTTCTGGTCCCCACAGCATCTTCCAACTGGAGTCCCAACCCCAGTATCTCTTCTTCTCCGGCAATCTTATTCTCCCCCTTCCTCCTGGGGTGAACATCTTACATCATTGGGCAGAGGTCAACTCTGCGGCTGAGAAGAAAGTGGTGCATTTGTTCACCAAGAAGAGTTGGGTGGAATTCGGAACCTGTCATCTTATCACTGCAGGTCCCTCAGCCACTTGACCTTGCTCAGCACCAGGTCATCATTTAGGAAGAGTTTGCATCTATTTAGCAGTCTATATGAGGATCTCACACACACACACACACACACACACACACACACACACACACGTGACACAGTCCCTAGAATACACTCATCAGTACTGTTTACTCTATGGTGGCTCTGCACTGTGGCCTTCTATGTTCTCCCATTTGCTCTGTGGCCCTTGCTATCTCTGTGCAGTAGACTCCACTCCTGCCTCCTGCCTCCCTGTTCTGTCTGTTGCCGTACTCTATCCATCTGTGCCCCCTGGGAGCTGATCACTGGATGGACACCCCACCACTGGGACAGCAGCAAGCATGGAAAGGCCTTGTGGGGCCCATCACTCACAATGAACTGAAGCAAGCAGAGACACGGGGTGGTGGGGCGTCATCACATCTGAACCCACAGACACACCTGGAGGAGGCAGCACGTGCTCTGCTGCAATGTGTCATCATGGTGGACTGGACATGCATAAGCTATGGTCACCAGCCTAAAGGAATTTAGGCTTAATATCTGACTCCAAAGAACGTGGTCCTCACCTTGTATTCTGGTAGATGCCTGCGTGATATTTCCTGTCTCATTCCAAGTTGATTTTATCACTGTCCCATTGCAAGGTGGAATCTTTACCCTCCATGAATTCTGGGCCATCTCTATCACCTGGCTTGGACAATAGGATGTGGTGGAAGGGATGCCAGTCATCTTCCCAAGCAGGCTCTTGGGAGTCACAGGTTCCACCCTCTCCTCTAAGACTACTTGTTTTGGAAGAAAGAGCATCACCTTGAACTATGCCCAGTAGGAGAGAGAGACCACGTTCAGAGAGGCACATTCTATCCACAGCTCTCAGGCTAGCCCAGAGTCACCCAGCTGAGCTCTGCTTAAAGACCTGCTTCTGTGGAATTGGGAGCAAATCGTCACTCTTGCTTTGAGCCGACCGTGAGTTTCAGGTTGACTGTGTTTCCCAGTAGGTGTTTGAAATGTACACTGATCTTGCATGCTCTTCCGAACGTTGAAGGAAGGGTATGCCAAGAACCTTGTTGAGTGTGGCTCACGTAGGTGATCAGTTAAGGAGTGGCTATCATTACCAGTACAGATGGGAATGGAAACAACAGGTGCACAAGAGGGTGTTTATGAAAGAGTTAGAGGGCAACTCTTTCAGAGAAAGCTGCCTAAAGATGGGTGAAAAGATGGGGACGGGATTGAATGTCGTGCTGGGGTGAAAGTTCACATGAAATGCACCACCTGTGTAGTAGCCCTTATTCTGTAGACAGTGCCACCTTGGCTGCTGTTTCCTACTTTAGGTGCATCCTTAAAATAACTGGGCACAGTAGGAGGAAGAAGCCCTCAAGTCTGAGGCACCCAGTCTCGGGTTTGCCCCCTCTCTGAGTGATGTGGAATTTATCTTCTCAGGCCTCAGTCAGTTCCTTGTTCCTTCTGGTGGGCAGATGAGATTTCTGAAAGGGACCCTCCAGGTGGAAATAAAATAAAACAGAACTAAAACATGGCTCTGAGTTTTGGATGGCCTAGGAGCACATCAGAGGAGCTCCTGGGCCTTGGCTGGTGGCATCTTCGTCTCTGCTGCCCTACTTGTGAGCTCGCGTGTTAACCAGGTTTAATACAAAGCCGAATCCTCAGATTGGATCTGCACCAGTCATTAGCAGGAAGCCATTGCCTGTGAAGTTGCTGTAAAGGAGGGCGGATTAGCATTTCAGAGCCCTGGTGGGAGACAGCCAGCTTTCCCTTGTCCTCAACAGATAGTTGATTCTGTTTCTCGGGGGCCAAGGAGGTGCAGGTCAAGTGGTGTTCCTCCTAGGGGCTTCTGGTCACCCAGACTCCTCCTCCATCTCCTTCAGTCATAGCGGCAGCATGTTGTGGAAGGGACGATTGGGATGACGGTAAAACCAACTCAGGGTGGATCTGTTGGTGGCCTAGATCTACCAAGCATGGGACCCCGGTGTGTATGGTACCGTCCTGCCTTCAGGTTACTCAGGGACTAAGAGGAAACGTAGTGCAGCATAGTAGAGTGAACAGAGCGCAGATGGGGCCAGGCTGATTGCCTGAGCACCGGGAGCCCCCACCTCCCAAACTAGCTCCAGGACCCCACGAGGCTTCCAAAGCCTCGCACTTCCCATTCAGTGTTCGCCGCCATGGAAACTGCATTTCAGGGACAAATGTGGGCACATCCCTAATGTGAGTTCCAGAAGAACAAAGACTAGGACTTCTGTTCACTGGAAACCCCACCCCAACACACACACCTTAACCCCTCCTGCAGAGCACGTCCCTGGGGCTGCTTGCTCAATTAAAAAGCAGAGTCTGAAAAGACTTCCCAGAGAATGAGGGTAAAATTGGGTTTTGAAGGATGAGTAGAAGCTTGTCTCTAAAACTGCAGGAAGTAAAGGAATTCTGGAAATAATGTCAACTTGAAAGGAAAGTGTGACCTTATGGAGCCTTTGTTATGGAATTAGCAAGGCTCCCTACTAAAACTCACCGACATCCTCATCTTTAAGAAGATGGGTTGTGTGGAAAGGACTTAGCATAGTATGATTAAGGGTCAGTGAGTTCTAAGTCCAGTCCCTGCTGTGTAGTTTTGAATATTTTGTTTGACATCTCTGGTCCATGGCTGACATTTCCACAAATTAAAACTACGGTTTGTCCTCTTAGAGTCAGATGAAGCAGCACAGGTAGATTTGCTGGCAGCTGTAGATGATTTTCTAGAAATTCATGTCTTCGATTTTACTGTTCTTCTATTACACAAGTGTGACGTGATGTACTCCGCACTGAAATAATCTGGCTAGGTCCCCTTGGCCTTCCTGTAAGTGGAAAAGTCACACTGTATTGAAGGCAGAGAGCCTCATGCCTCGATCTGCCACACTGAGTCCGTGGTTTCAGAAGCAGGGTCGTCTGGGGCAGCTTTCTGCATTGTGGTCTTCCAGCGTTGGTTTTGAATTCCTAATCATCTAGTTCCCACTCACATAGGAGAGATCTGTCACCCCTTAGGAGCCTTGGTTTCCTTTTTATTTAAAGTGGATAATAATGCCTCACTCCTATGGTTCTTTTTAATTAGTTTGGTAATTTCCATATCACAAAATCAAGAGTGTGTTCCTATGACTATAGGAGCGATTGGATCACAAGTTAATGTAGAACATTTACCCCAGCGCTAGACACATGGCGGACACCCAGTTACTGGGAGTCTATCACGGAGGTGCTGATACTGCAACTGGAGACGTGGAGAGGGAACAGAGGGAATTAGAAAGAGGGAGGACTTGGAGGGGGCTGTGTGCGGCAGACGGTCGTGCTTTAGACGGGTTGGTTGAATGGGAAATTCTAGCAGAGGGGGCAATTTTGGTTGAGAACAGATGCAGAAACTTGTGGAGCACGTTTTGGTGAGTTGAGAGTTGGTTGTGGCAGGAATTAAAGTTGCATCAAGGTGTGCAAGCAATGCAAGTTGAAGCAGGGGAAGGCTCAGGGAGAGGTGCATCTATTGCAAAGTTTTCCTTCTAGGGCTGGCTGAGCCTGGCTCTGTCATAGGACACCTAATCTAGCTTTAGTAGGTGCTGTTGCATGGCCTCATGTGCTGCGAGCAGCTCATGTCTGTGAGTGACAGTGAGGAAGGACGGAGTCCTGTAGCAGTGTGAGCTCCTCAGTGTCATTCTCTCTTCCACTTTGTAAAAGTGGGTGTCATGATTCTTACCTCATGGGTCAAGGCTCAGAAAATTTAGTTTTTAATTTTGAAATTTAGGTTTTGCTTCAAGATAAAACATGAATTGTGGAGAAATCAAGTCAAAAGACATTCCTAGAAATATCAGTGTCATGAAAGAAGCTCTTAAAAATTTTGTTGAAATGTACATTGCAAAGTGTATGTATGTGTGCATGTGCGTGTGCGTGCATGTGTGTGCATGCGTGTGTGTGCTCAATCTTAATGGATTTTTTTCAAACTTAACGATCCAGTTGACCAGACCCCAGATCAAAAACTAGAAGACAAGTCTCACCCCAGGAACCCCTGAGTGTGCCCCTTTCTGGTCACTCCCCCCGAAGGTAGCTGCTGACCTCACGTGTAACACCATAAGTTAGTTTTTACTGTTTTCCAACCGATTTATACAGATGGCACCAGGGTAGGCTTCTTTTGTGCCTAGTTGCTTCTGCTCAAACATTGTGCTGCTATTCATCCATATCACTGTGTGCATAATAGACTTTGTTTCCTGCCACATCTGTTCCAAAGCATGGGCCCCATGCAACCCATTCACCCTTCTTATGAGATGTGTGTCCCTTCCAGCTCTGCAGCATTGCAGATGATGGTGGTGACATCCATATGTATTTCCAGTGCACTTGTGCATGCATCTCTGGGAGCACTTACCCGGAATGGCATGGCCGTGAAACGTGGTATGTGTGTCCAGTTTTAGTAGATGCCACTCAGCAGTTTTCCAAAGCAGCCAATACCACTGTTTTCTTACTCCAGAGCCTGTAAAATTTCACATCTACACCCCCACTTAGTACTGCCTACTTTTTAAATTTTAGCCATTCTGGTCTGATTGGTCAGAAGTAGTATCATATTATGTTTTGAATTTGCATTTGCCAGATTACAAATGAAGTTGGACAACTTGAATGTGGTTATTGATTTTAGTACCATATTTTATGTGTGATTTGAGGCTTAGCTTTTCTTCTTGCTGTGGTACTGTACTACACGAATATTCTCTGGTTCCTGGGAACGTGTAGATGGTGCACACTGAGGCTCATCCCCCTGCGTGACTTCAGCACCTGGGACAGTGCCTGAGGAACTGCTGGTGGAACTCACAGTGTGAGAGGGGAACCAGGCAGAGAGCCACTGTGCCTGTTTCTGGCCACTCTGAAGAGGCTGAGAAGGCTTAGCTTCCCCCTCCCCTCCATTGTGCCGAATCATTCCAAATGGAATGTTTCATTAAGCCAATGCGTGGGCCTGTCTTGAACAATGGACATTCTAATATGGCCAGTCCAGGGAGAGCACCTTCAAGGGCCAGGATGCATTCCCTGAATGGCTTTGTGAATACAGGAGGAGGCTCTGTTCCCACCCCTCCCCAGCCACGCCCTGTTGGTGAGGAGCCCAGCTCGCAGTGAGACCTTCTCTGCTGCGGCACTTGATGTTTCCAAGTAAGTGCTCCTGGCTGAAATACGGCACCTGTGAAGGGTGGCTTGGGGTCATGCCCTGCTTCACATTTGCCCTTTGAACCTGGTCAGGTGCTGGTGCTCTGAGTCCTTTTAATCTGTAATGTTGGAATGATCTCACCTGCCTCGAAGGTAGTGGTGTGGACTGAGTGTGCCTAGGTGGAGTGGAGCATTCCTGGGGCTGGCGAGCTCTCAGCAGCGCCAGCTCTTTTCGTTAGCACTGATGCTTGAAGTATGTAGTTTTGAAATGAAGTAAAAGATAAGGGTGAGCATCTTATTGGTGCAACATGGCTTCAAGGTGCTTTGCCAACAGAGATGTTTAGAAATGAAAGACAAACTGGTGGAGGGGGAGACAATGGTTGAGCTGTGTAGAGATTAGATGGTAGCACTGTATTGCAAGTTTACTATGAAAAGCCACTGGGGAAATAATATTCATAAAATTCAAAGAGATGTGTGGTTCAAAAAATGTCATGGGTTCCTATTTTAGAAAGAACATCCAAAATGGAATCGTGCAGTTTCCCCGCTTTGATGTATCAGCCATGCCTGTGTTAACCGAGATGACGACTGGCTCTCCACAAGGACAGGCGCTGGAGACTGGTGGAAAGGGGAGGAGTTTGAGTGGGGCATCACCATGCTGAATCCCAGTGCTGTTGATTCCTGCCTATACATCACATTACAAAACCACTTACTCCAATAGGGCCATAATTTTCTTGTGCAAAAGGAGTGGATCACTGGGAACTCATACACATTTACTGAAATAATGCATAGAAATTCCTTAGTGTGATGTTTAATACTGAGTTTAATGCTGAGAAAGAAATCATTTCATCAAGGGTAGACTTTTAAAATAAAAAATACCTCCTTTGTATAGATGGATGAGTTGGAATCTAGAAAGATAGGACAGTTGAGAAGGTCTACACATGTTCCTCCAACTTGCAGAGTGAATCTGCTGAGAACAGGGACCACACATTGTTCAAGCTCAGTATTTCTAGTGCACAGAAAAATGTGTGACATCTTCTGATGCTTAGTGAGTGAATGGACCAAGCATAGATCCTCCTAACCACCTAATGCAGGGAAAGGAGAAGACCCAAATGGTGGTGAAACCAGCTAAACAGTGAGGCATTTAAACATGGTTACACATGTAGTCATATTTCATTTCAGCTATAGAACAGTGAATGGAAAACACAGGTGCCAGACTGTCCTCAGCATCATACTACTGTGTGTTGTGAAAGTCATTGGTCTTTAGAAGATGGCTATATTTTATTTTGTTTTGCAAACTAAAGGTTCAAAGTGGCTAGGTGGATTGTCCAGGATCATCTGGCTAAAAAGTGGGAGTTCTGTTTGGCTGGAGCTCTGTGCTCCAACCTTTTCTTCATGACTCTACACTCTTCTCTAAGTTGTGTACTCTGGGAGTATAGGGAAAGGACCAAATGTGCCTGCCCTGTGAACTGTGACTTCCGGGCTGAGTCAAATTTTGCCTTATGGGGAATGAAGGAGGGAGAGTGTTACACAGTGGGCAAGGCTTGAAGACCACACGCAGGTGGCCACAGGAAGGAGGGAGAGCATTACACAGTGGGCAATGCTTGAAGACCACACTCAGGTGGCCATGGGAAGGAGGGAGAGCATTACACTGTGGTTGATGCTTGAAGACCATGCTCAGATGGAAATAGGAATGAGGAGAAGGCTAGCAATGTGCAATGGGCAGGTCAGAGAGGCCCTGGGTGCTCTGCCAGCGGATTTGGACTTGAGTTTCTGGGAGCTGGGAAGCCCTGGAGGCTGATGAAGAGGTAACCTCGTGCAGACATTCCTCAGGGAAGGGACTATGGGGACAGTTGGGCCAGTTCAGTTAGCCCATCTCTGCATTCACTGTGGGGCTCTGGGAGTAATAGGATTGCTTCTGAGGCCGCAGACCCTCCATGTACTCTTCATGCTGATTAACTACCCCAGTTCCTCTGCTGTTACCACCTAAATCACTGACACTCTCCTGCAAGGTGACATCCAACTCTGCTCCTTGGGGACTTGGGCTTGGAAAGAGTGGTGCTTGGGTTCCGTAGATCGGTTCCTCTTGTCTCTGCTGGACTAAGGTTTGTTCGGGCTGCTGTTTTCTCTACCTTGGTCTCCGTTCCCAAACCCCGAATTGAGAGAGCTGGCCTGGAAAGTTCCCTCCTGGGCAAAGACTCAATGGTGAAATCCTTTGCCATTACCACCACTAACAGCCACTCTTGGATCTGCAAGAGTGCAGTATGGAGGTTGAGGTCAGCCCCTCCTGTGAGCTTAGGGACTCCTGCACTGGGCCAGAGACCCTAAGTTCCTTTACTTGAGGAGCCATAGCTCAGCAGTTCAGATTTAGAAGAGCATATCTGTTTTTCTGTAAGTGAGCCTTGTATCTACTCTAACCTTCAGGCCAGAGATAAAAGCAATGGCAAACTCCCAAATTTCTTTTCATTTTTCTGGGTGGTGGAAGCTAAGTTCTCGGGCTTACAGAGAGCTACAGCCCTGAATTTGGGGACTGAGAATGAAAGTGTGTATTTAGCCTAACCATTACTCAAGCCAGCCTCCGTTGAGTTTTTTACCTTCCAGAGGACCTACAGTCGTTAGATTCTTATCCCCACCCTAGGACTTCCACTTCCACTTCTGGCTCCCTAAGGCCTTTGAGGTCCCCAGGTAGGAAAATAGTTGGTGCCTGGGGAACTCAGAAGACTTCTGTGTCCCCAGCTGCTCTGTGCACAGGGGCTGCTGAATTTATCACATTCTTTCTAATAAAGCATGCAGCTGGCCTATTAGCAGGGAGCACTTTATTTAGTGTGACCACCATGCCCCTTTTCCTTTCAACTCTCTCCAAATGCCTGAGTCCAATCATACTTTACCTTCTTTCTAAGTTAGAGAAGGGAGAAGGATCAATCACTGAGTAATTTGCTCTGTGTGTTGTTCATGGCCATATTCCTGGGCTTTTGACATTGCAAATTGTTTGCTATTAAATTATAATCTTTATTGTTAAACTCAAAAGTCTGTTTTGAAGCAGACTCACTTTTCTTAGTTTGTAGTTCTAATGTGCCATCTCTACTGGGGCTTGCAGAGTGCAAGAGCTCGGCTGCCCTAAAGGGACTGTAGTGTGTAGGGAACACTTGTTCCCATATCAGACTTTCCTCCATTCACGGCACTACTGTCCTCTCTGTGAGCCCATGTAGGCCCAAGAAGGTTTCAGTTTTACACCCAAGGAAACTGAGGTTCACTGAGTTGAGCGACCTATCAGATGGCACTTATTGTAGGAAAGGGTGCATCAAGAATCCTCTCTTCTCATTGGTTAGGTGGAAACAGCGCCTTGTCTCAAGTGGTAATGTGCTTTCTGAGTTGTGCTGTGTGTGAGTGTGTGTGTGTGTACATACTCCAGGGTGTTTACACAGATTATATGACTTCATTATTACTGAAATTCCTCAGTCTTTGAAAGTCATTGACCTCTAGACACTTCTTACAGACATTCCTGAAGTAGTCTTTCTCTTGATGATAAAGTCAGCATTACAGGTGGGCTGTTGGTGTGTGAGGGTTGTGGGACTAGCCCAGGGGAGAGGGGAGGGAAAGCTTTTGGCCCCTGCCCTCACCTGGTTAGCTCTGCAGGCTCGTCCTTGACATCTCTTGAGCTCTCAGATGCTCAAGGAGGGGGCCAGGTTGCTTTTCTGAACCATGACATCGGTGTCCACCCAGGGGCTGAGCTGGGAGCTGGTTGAATGGGTGGGTGTGTTTGGTTCCTGTTGTACTCTCTTCCAACAGAGGCAAGTGATTTGCATGTCTGGGTTGAAATTGTGAGCACTACGTTCAGGGAAAAAATTAGTTTTTGCCGTTCTTCCTTTGTTGAATTCATTCAAGGAAGAATAATTCAGCACTAAGAAGTGCAAGGTGAATTCAGTATGGTCCTTGTTCCAGCTGAGTTTAGTGTTTTTTAAGACAACTGAGTTACTAAGGTCGTCATCTGCACCAGGTGTTTCAGGGAAGTGACATTCAGACCAAAGGAAGGGGGGATTTAGGGAAGGTTTCCTTGATTACTGGAAGGACAAGCTTTAAGGTGTAATTAAGAAGGCTTAAGAATTAACGAGAGGGTGGGAAGCTCTTCCAGGCAGAGGAGCAGATGAGCCAAGACTTGGAAGCATGAGGCAGATGGTGAGACCAGGGCCTTGGAGCTGGCAAGCACCAGTGCAGCACCGAAGCTAAGAGAAGGAGTGGTGGGAGAAGCCACAGACATAGGTGACAGGCAGGGGGTTTCTAAGGAAACTCCTTAGTGACTCACATCCTGCTCACCCAACAGTTGCTTTGTGTCTCCTCTTCTTTGTGGCTTAGTGAAGATGAGAGGCTACAAGAACAAAATAAAAATATTGCAATTATAACAATTTCAAATGAAAAAGGACACTGCCGAGTTCTGCCAGTCACCCAGCAGGGGCTTGGTAGTTTCCATCAATGGCACACATGATGGGTTGGGCAGTGTCCATGCCAGCCTACGGATTGCCCTGAAGCAGCCTTAGGTACACACAGTATGGAGAGGCACGTGATCCCTGTGAGCAGGAAGGAGGGCCAGGGAGCAAAGCACATGAGAGAGCACCAATGCAGGCGTCACCCATGTGGCCTTCTCTGTGGCTACTGGGCACATGCTCTTCAGTTTCCACAGAGCAGGGCCTAGGAAGCAGCTTGCAATGCAGCTCAGGAAAGGGGAAATTGTTTGGCCTTTGCTCCTATTCCTTTCTCCCCTTGGTCAAAGATTGGCTCCATGGCAAGTTATGTCCCCTTCAAAATGGTCATTCATGGGTGCTAGGCAGCTGGGAGGAGAGAAGTCAGGGTGAGACAGAGGTAAGGTAGGATCAAGTCACCCATGTGATGGAACCTGGAGCCCAAAAGAACTGAGCACTTCAGAGATGATGGAAATTGGAGCCAGATGAGGCCAAGAGGAGCTACAGTAGTGTGTAGTAGGCAGTTGCTGAGCAGTGTATTAGTCACCTCTGCCACATAACAAATTACCCCCAACATTAGCAGCTTACAACAGCAAATGTCTCGCAATCTCTGGCCACAAATCATGCTGTGGCTTCTTAGCTGGGTAGTCTGTCCCATGTTGCTGTCAAAGTGTTGTGGGGCTGCAGTCCTCTTAATGAAGATCCAATTCCAAGTTCACTCCTGGCTGTTGGAAGGATTCACTTGCCCACAGGCTTTGGCTGAAAGCTTCCCTCAGGTCCTGTCTGTAGGGCAGCTCACAACATGGTACCTGGTTTTTCTCAGAGCCAGCAAGAGAGATCATGGAAGGCAGAAACGAGAATCCCTATAAATTTGGGAGAGGATTACACAAAGATTTAGATACTAGGGCTTGGGTTCATTGGGGCCACCAGAGAGTCATCCTCCACGCACACTGTGTTGCCCTTGATGCTCATGAAAGTCCCAGAACATGGTCCCCTTTTACCACAGTGGAAATCAACTCAATCTTTCCAACCCTCCTCTGGGAGCCCTACTGAACTTTTTGAGCCCCACTTGGAGAGGGGTCTGCCTTCCCTCGGTTGGCCTTGCACAGAGCCAGCTCTACCTGGGCCTTGGCCCTCTGCTCGTGTTGCAACAGAACCTTCCACCCCACCACCTGGATGAGAGACTGACGGTGTTGTATTCAGTCCAAAGAGCAGTCCTACACAGCACTGGGGGTGTGAGACCCGAGTCTGAGAGACTGAATGAACCCTGACTTCCATTTCTTCCTCCTCAATGGAAAAGTAACATCACCAGTATCACAGCACTCTTTTGAAAGTTGGCTAATTGAATCCATAAAAGGTACCAAAGCAGTGCGGGGTAGCTATAATTTTCTCTGTACACTCGTTCCCAGGCTTCCTCATTCTCTACACAGTGGCTGTACAGGGACTGTCCTCTGTGAGGCAGGATGCTTGGCCATGTCTTTGGTCTCCCCAGCTGAATGCCAGTGGTTCTCTGTAGTTGTCTTCAGACGTGGCCAGAAAAATCACCCTCTCCCCAGCTGACAAAGCTCAGAAAGTCTTGTCAAATGCGACATTGGGTGGATACTGAAGTGGGTGTCCTTGGGAGAAGGGAACAGTCAAGAAGATCCAGAGAAATGTGTAGCGTGAGGCAGCTTTCAGGGTCACTGTGCCTGGAACACAAGGTCGGACCTAGCCCAGCTTTCCACGGGTGTTGGGAAACCACTTAAACTCTCTCGGTTTGCTCCTCTGTGGAGCTATTTTCCAGATCACTGTAAGGATTAAATCAAAGAAGCCCTATGAAACAATGGGAGAGTGTTCCTTCTCCATAGCAGCAGACTCCTCAGTGCGCCAAGAGCTCTAGATTCTTAGGCCAACATTTGACCACTTTTCAACAAGGCCTCCCAAGAACCATGACTACAATACCATGCGAGGTCTTGGGCTGTGCTCCCTGGAGGGCAGATGGGAGTGGAAGGTAGGAGGCCTACCTGCACATGAGAAGCATGCAATGTGAAAAGGAGTGGGAGGGCCTTTCTTGGAGGGGAGCTTGCTGAGATGTTTCATGGATCCTCCTTAAATTTTGCTGTGCTGTGAATCAGAGAAAGCATTTTGTTGTCCCTGTCAGTTTAACAAACACCATGGACAGCCTGGTTTAACAGACACTCATCTCTCAGGCTGAGAAGTCCAAGACCAAGCGGTGGGCAGATGCAGTGTCTGGCGAGGACCCACTGTCATCTCTCCCACATCTCTTCTCCTAAACATGCCGATCCAACCTGTGGATGCTCTACCTTTGTGACTTAGCTCTCAGACTGCACCTCCAAATACTGTCACCCCAGGGGTAGGGTTCCGGGTGTGAACTCTGGAAACGTGAATGTTCTGTCCTAGCACACGTTTCCTGTCTGTTCCTGGCTAGCTTGCATCCTTCATCTTGCTCCGGGAGCAGAACATTAATGGCTGAGGGAAGAAGCTCCCGAGTCAGACCGCCAAGCGGGGTTCGGCTCTGCCCTTTCCTTCTGTGGGAACATGGGCTTTGGGGGTCTCCTTGTCTTCAGTGAGGTGCACCTGCCTCCTTGGGTGAAGGAGTGGACAGAGGGAATCTCTGAGTTCCAGATATGATGGGTGCTCTGTGCATCTTGCTTATCATTATTATTTAAAGATGTGCATTCTATTTCCTGAGAAGAAAGAAATTTCTTATCAGTAAGTGCCTGGCTCGACAGGACCTAGTACAGTGGTAGAAATGCCCCTAGTGTTTCTGGGAAGGAAGGCTTGAGTCATTCTGGGAAGCAGTGTTCCAGGTACTGCTAAGCCTGCAGCTGTCCAAGGCCCCAGTGAGTTAGGAGTTGACCCTTAGCTGAGCTTTCTCCTTGTTTGTCCTGCACAAGAGCCTGTCTTATCTGGAGAGCATCTGCACCAGTTCCTCCCCCTCAACCCCTCTCTCTCCCCGGCACACAGCAGGCAGTTGGTGAATCTTCGCCTGACTCGCGTGGGAAGAGCATAGGCATCTCTGGGAAGTGGGACCTGCCCCGGTGACCCACACCTGCGTTCCCTGAAGCCGATCCTTGCTGTGAAGATCCTCTTGGGCTGTCATGCTTCTATCCTGAGAGTGGTACCGATTGCCCCTCAGTCACGAGGCTCACTTGGCTCTGGAGAGAGGAACTAGGACAGGTTGCTGACTCTGAAGGAACAGATTAAACAGAAGGACTCATCCCAGGTCCTGTTGCCAAGGAAGCGGAGGTTAAAGGCCACTCTTATTCCTTTTGTCAAAGGTGAGGAACATGGATGTGGGAAGGTCCCTGAGGCTGACATTAGTCTCTGAGCCTGAGTTGGTAAACAAATGAGTTCTTCCCAAGCTTGTGGATGCCAGCCACTCGGGAAGATCAACATGTGGCCACGTGCCTCCTGTGTGCCTGCCATGGGTGGTATAGCTACAACTCCTCTGTCCTCCACTGCTGCGTAGGAGTTACAGAAGAGGCCACCGAGGCTCAGAAGGATTCAGTGGTTCGCACAAGGCTGCAGAGCTGACAGTGTAGTGTGGGATAGCGTGACAGGGGACAATCCACCTGAAAAGAATTCCCAAATCAGGACAGTGAGGTTGCCTGGATGGTTCTATGGAGAACCAGAGACTCCAGAAAGAGCTGCCATGTAGACCTGTTAACCTGAGGTACCCTGAGTGTGGTTGAAAATGGAAGCCTTTCTTGTTACAGCACCCTGTAATATTTTACATGATGATATGTCTAAGGTCACTGTTCTGAAGATGAATGCTCACCTAGAGCACCCCTAGAGACTAGAGACCTCCTGGGTTTGCCCTGTGCAGCTCCATCAGAAGTCTTGCGATGGTTGATGCTGAGGCTCTACAAAGTCACCAGACTTCAGGGAATATAGTGCAGTGTCTGTCAGTGTTTCCAGCCCTCACTGTAAGATAATCTTCTCCTAACTCCACTGGTTAGAACATGGACTGTGTACAAGGTATTTTATAGTGTGGGACTGGAGTTGTTTCAGATTAGGGCAAGCACCCCCACTAGCAAGTGTGGAGGGAGATGTGGGCAGCCAGAGAGGCACAGAGCCCTGGGCAGCCATGGGGTGGTTCCCATCTTGGATGGGCTATGTGAAGGCTGGGGAGCACAGGTGCAGGAGACAGGGATCCCTCAGCCAGCACCAGGCAGCTCCCTCCACACTCCATGCTGCCAGCGAGTAGGAGTCTGACCTACTTTTCCTTGAGTCATCTCTCCCGGTCCTCCTCCTCTCCTTCTTCCCTTCCTCCCACTTCCTTCCAGCAGAGGTGGGTGGAGGGTGAGGCCAAGAGGAACTGGGGGAGCCGCTGGGGCATTAGCCTGTGGGAATGACCAGCTTTAGGTCTGGCACCTGGTCCATGATCCCTAAGCTCCTCCTTGCATCCCACCCTGGCCATTGCGCAGGGGAAGTTTGGTAGAAAGTCACTCTGGAGGGGCCCTGGGCAGATGGCGGTGAATTTGTATTATGTGTGCTGGGCCTGAGCACTCAGTGTGCGCCACGCTACGTGCTTTGGTCCACTTTACATTGCTGTAACCGTGTAGCTCAGACTGGGTAAATTATGAACATCGGAAGCTAATTTGGTTTAGAGTTCTCGAGTGAAGACACTGGCACTGCAGAAAGCTTTATTCGTGCGAGAACTTAGTGAGACACTGCCTCAAAAAACAAGGGCTGAGGATGCAGATCAGTGGATCAGTGCCCCGAGCTTCAACCAGTCCTCAGTAGAAAAATAAAGAAACAAAAACTCCTGAAACTCACTAAGCCACCACAAAGACCTCAAGGCTGCATCTAATCCTAATTACCTCTCAAAGGCTCCGCCTCCAAATACCAGTGACATGTGCCTTTGGGAAGTAAGTCTCCAACACAAGAACATTTGGAAGGCACAGTCCAACTGAAGCACCATCTGAGCTGGGTTATCTAAGCTGAGGCCGGAAGCTAGGCTTCCCTAGAATCTCAGAATCACAGCCTACAATTGGAGGTTTCCAAGCCCTCCAAAGCCTGGGGTTCGGAGATCCAGCTCAGGGATTTCCTTACTCCAGCTGATAGTTTTTGATCTTTACTCAGGGGCACACACTGCAGCAGCTTTGAGGGTTAGATAGTAAAAAATATTGAATGAGGAATTATCTGTGCACCAGATAAGCTCTAATGATATACACAGGTATGGGAGAATAGGGACAGTGCTTGCTAATCAGAGGCTAACCTTGAGGAAATAAAAACTATATGGTTTCCTGGATAATTCCAAAGGATGATGACATATGTTGATAGGCCCTCTTTATTTTCTCCGTATTTTATTGGTGCATTATAGTTGTACATAATGGGGGATTCACTGTTACATATTCATATGTGCACACATAACAATACAATTTGGCCAATATTGTTCCCCAGTATTTCCCCTTCCTTCCTTTCTTTTCTACCCCCATCCCTTTCCTCTGCTCTACTGATCTCCCTTCAATTTTCATAAGTCCCCTCCCGCCACACACCTTTCTTTTCCTTGTTCCTCTCTAACTTCCACAAATGAGAGAAAACATGACTCTTCACATTCTGAGTTCGGTTTATTTTGCTTAACATAATGTTCTCAAGTTCTATCCATTTTCCTGCAAATGACATAATTCATTCTTCTTTGTGGCAGAATAAAACTACATTGTGTGTATATACCACAAATTTTTTCTCCATTCATTCTCTGATGGACACCTAGGCTGGTTCCATAGTTTGGCTATTGTGAATTGTGCTACTATAAACATGGGTATGCAGGTATCCCTATAGTATGATGCCCTGAATTCTTTAGGATAAATATCATGGAGTGGTATAACTGATCTTATGGTGGCTTCATGCCTTGTCTTTTGAGGAGATGATTCCTCTTTGTGATCTTGACTTTGCCACGGATGTACTTTTGCCTACAAGGTGAGGTAAGATCAAGTATTTCTTTTGTAATTATGGATATTTGTGGAATTTCCCTATGATGTGCTCTGAAATTGGAGTTGGATGGGTCTGACATGAATATTTTGGTGGTGAATTTTGACATGAATATAATTGCTCACCAGGAACCTATGTCATTTATTTGCAAAGGATAGATCACTTTTTCCTTCAATATCATCCTTCCTGGCCCTGGTACTGCAGCGGTAAAATACTTTTCTTTAGTCCTAAAACCAAGTTTATTTCCCAAAGGACTCATCTATCTATCTATTTATCTATCTATATATGTACACATATATACACACACATACATATATAATATATTGTGTGTATATATGTACACAATACACATACATACATATGTGTATGTGTGTGTGGGTATGTGTGTTGCTGGGGATGGAATCCAGGGCCTTGCATGTGCCAGGAAAGCACTCTACCACTGAACTACACCCCCAGCACTTTTTATTTTACTTTGATACAGGGCCTTGCTACATTGCTCAGGCTGTCCTTGAACTTGCAATCCTCCTGCCTCAGACTACCGCCTGGCTTCCAAAGGAACGCTTGCAGGGACCCTCTGCTATCTACAGATTGATAGAAGGGGCTTGAGCTGTTGACAGAGAGGGGGTAAAACCTTGAGCTCCAGCCACTGGGCTTCCCTGTCCTCTTCAGGAAATCCTCAGGCATGCCTCTGCTCTGCTGTGGGGCTTCGGGGATGCAGCTGAAACCCACTTAGTATGTCAGAATATTTGGTGGAGATGAGGGCGTAGCCTCCATTCCTCACGGGCTGGGTTTGGACACTGCTCTGATTCTGAGCTGGAATAAGGATCGGAACCTGCAATGCCTCTGTTGTGAAAGGCATTGATGATAGGCACACCTTACTGGGCATCAGGGGGAGGATGGTCGTACAGTGTGTTATGCACACCCAGAGGCTCCTGAGAACCAGTGGGGATGCAATTAGCATTTTAGCCGGGTCACTAGACCTTGGCTGAGATTGCCCCAGAAAAATGAGGATATGCAGAGTAATTAAAATGATGCTATGCAGCAGTAGCTCTAAAGTGGAGGTCTGAAAAATCATTATGGTTATTCCTGGTGCTATTTTATTTGTGATGGGACCCAGGCCAAATGCACACAAGCCGGTGCTGTGATAGAATGAGCCCTGATCCAGAGTCCTGGAGGTCCAGCTAATGAACGTGTGCCATTCTCCTCATCTGTGAAGAACGTGCTGGACTCCCTGTCAGGGGAAACTGAGGCTGGGGTGGGGACAGGTAGGACTGGGGGCAAATACACGAAAGACACAGCATTTATTGCCCTCTCATGTGGTCTAACTCATGAAGTCTCAGCAGCTGCTGCAAACATCAAAGTGCCCCAGCGTACTGCCTTAAAAGACCTTCACTCTGCTCCCTACCCAGCCTCCTGACCCACCCCCAGGAGCTTCTGTTTGCATTATAGCCAAGCCAAAATGGGCTCCTCAAGTTGAGTCTGGGTTTGATGAGCTGGATCCTCCCACCTGGCTTCTGAAAGAGGCTGATTTATGTTAACACCTGTGGCTCAACCTTCTGTGCCCTGTGTGTACCTGTCCCTGGTTTCCCGAGGCCTGCAGGAATGGAGCAGGAAGGAAATAGGACTTTGACTTGTAAACTGAGCAGATTTAATATAAAATCATCCATGGAACGGTGTTATTTTTAGTAGCATCCTTTTGGCTACAGAAACGCTCTTATACCCTTGAAGATCCCATCGGCTCTTCCTTTCTCCTTGGGCCTTTTACCTGTGCAGTCTGAGGGAGCCCCACTGGGTGTCAGACACCATGCTGGGGAATCCTGAGCAATGGCCCTTGATCCTCCTGGGCCCTGATGGGTGCTGGGCTCCCAGCAGATGTGAAGCAGCCTACTCAAGGTCACATAGTCCTTGAGCTGAGGAGCTGAGCTATAGAGCTGTGGCCTTCAGAAGGAGACCACATTGAAGGGAGTGGGAGGGAGAGGGGCCAACTGCAGTTACATCCAGGAGAGCCCTGCCCTGGCAGGGGTTACAGTGCACATCCTTAGGCTGAAAGATCCAGCGTCCAGAGGGGAGAGTGCGCGCCCTGGTCTGCCAGGCAGCTCCCAGAGACCAGGTGGCCTTTGTTCCTGGCACTCCAGGACTGTGTGGGCAAGGTGGCTGTGCCTCCTTCTCCAAGGCTGGGGACCTGAGCACGGGTGGTCTCCAGAGGAAGGTGCTGCGGGGACCTGAGCTCAGGCTTCCAACCCTGGAGCCCTGTCCATGAGGCGGAGGCCTGATGTGTGGTGTCTGACCTCCAAAGCGGAACCCGAGAGGGATGGGAAGCCGTGAAGTCAGAGCCGAAACATGAAAGGGAATGAGAAGAGCTAATCATTTTTGGAATCCATAACAATTATTTTCCCTGAGCTATTGGATATGTAGGAAGCAGAGTACAAGCCTGTGTGGTATTGGAGTGTGTGTTTTACTGGGGTGAAATTCATGCTACAGACGTGTCCAGCTCTGTGACCTGTAGCACACTCACCCTGCTGGACAGCTGTCTGCTCTGCTCGCTCTCACGTCCATCACCCCAAGCAGGACCTCACGCCCATGAAGCAGTCACTCCCCATCCTCCCCCCGCCCTGCCCTGCACCGTCCCAGGAAACCACCAATCAGCTTTCGGTGTGAGTGACCCATTCTGGAAATTTCACACAAGTGGAATCCCACAATGCAGGACCCTGTGTGTGTGGCCTCTCTGACTCCATGTTGTGGGGTGTGTTTGCACCTGGCCATCTTGCTGCGATGAGATGTGAGCATCGCATTTCTCCCGGAGCCAGCCGCAGCAGGATCCCAGAGGGTGCAGAGTCAGAGCCTATAGGAGCAGCTCCACCACAGAGCTCAGCGCAGGGTCAGGGACGGGATCATAAGGTCCTGCCCTGGCAGGGGAATGTGCCAGCTGAGGCCTTAGACAAAGTAGTGACGAAAACCTGTGTGGACACAGTTTTAACTGCCTCCTTGATTTCTCCAGTTCTGTGACTGAATGAGCCACAGCTGTCCTGTGGATAAATGCCCAGGAGCACGCATGTCTTTTAAAGAGGAATAGGAGCTACCTGCGGGTAGAACTAAAGGGAAGGCAGACAAAAGGGCCTTCTGGTCTGTGGAGCTGTGGGCTGCTCTCCGCAGCCTGAGTGAGGTTTTCCCACTGTGTTAAAGTGGGCAGACTGAAGGTTCTACTTTCTGCATGTCACGTCCCACCAGCTGCTGGGCAGGTTCCTTTCCAGCACTGGGTCTAAGTTTTCCCAGCTTTAATCATTATTGTTATACAACAAGTTGTTGTGATGGTAAAATAAGCTAGCGAATGCGTCGGTAGACAATGTCTGTTGAGAATCCTCTCAGGGCGTCTGAGGGAGGTGTTAGCGCTGGGAGAGAGGACAGTCAACCCATCCTTTCTGAGCCCGGGGTTGCAGCAGGTCAGATGCAGCATGCGCATGAGCACTACGGTGTGCTCGCTGCTAAGGCTGCGGAGCTGCTGTCAGGAGGCTCCACCCCACCCCCAGGCCACTCCAACTGCTCCTACCTCCTGCCACGTTCCAACCAGTGTGTTTTGCGCCATAGACATAAGGCCAAGGTGTGCCTGGGCTTTACAGGCACATGTAAACCCCATGTCTAACCCGAGACCATGCCCTTTCCACGAAGCAGAGGTGTCCCTTCATCGCGCAGGTGGAAGCGGTGAGGCCCATGCACTGGAGAACACGTGACATGAATTCCCCTCCTGGGGAGCTTGAGGGTCTGGACTTGACCCTGATGTCCTGAGTCCTATTTCTAGGACATCAACTAAAAATGGCACCAATTTGTTGACTGGAGACTGAAGCCCATGACTGTGCGAGGGCTTTTGCCTAATATTTGAATTATCACGGTCATTATTCTCATTTTGCAGATGGCAGTGAAAGGGTCACCATCTGTCTAATCAATGTCACATCATTGTCAAGCAGCAGTGAGGTAGTTAAGTCAAGGGTTTTCATTTTTTTACTTTTTATTTTTAGAGAGAGGGACAGATAGAAAGAGAAAATCAATTTTATTTTAGTTTTTCTTGTGGCCTTTATTGCTCCAACCCCTTGTTGTGTACGTGGTGCTGGGGTTTGAACCCATGTCCTCACACGTGCCCAGCAGGCACTGTAACCATTGACCCCACGGCTCCAGCCCCAAAATCAAGGCCTTTAAGAGTTCAGCATTTTTCTTCTTTCTGTCCTCTGTGTAGAGGTGGACTATTCTCTTTCTTCTGGGAATGCTTGGGTTCCAGAATGTTATTGGCGTACAATATGTGCTCAATAAATATTTGCTGCATGAAACCCCGGTGCCCAAGGAGACTCACCCAGGACCTAGGGAGATCAGATTGTCTCATAACCTGCCTCGACCCAAGCCCTGTAATCTAATAGGATAGACATCGAGGGTGGCACCAAGTCACCCAGGTGGCCCGCAGCATGGCGTGTGTGTGACTGTCGCTTTCCCCTTCCCCAGAGCTGCTCCTTTCTCCCAAGTGCACCGCTGGCTTAGAGAGCATCTTCAGTGCTAACTGGAAGACCTCAGGCTCACCAGGCAGGTGCGTCTTGGAGCCTGGATCCTTCTGTTTTGAAGCTGGCAGATCTGCTGGGATTTCCTCGGACGACCCCGAGACTGTGAGAGGAACTGGAGAGCAGCAGTAATGGCAGGCTGTGCAGGCACATTGACTGTATAAGTGGAGGCATTTAAATATAATCAGCGTAACTGCAGTCACATTAGAGCGGTAGCACTGGGACTTAGGACAAGTTTCCCTATGGGGCAAAGACTGCGCAAAGACGGCAAGGCAGTCACTCCCTGCAGTGGCAAAGCTGGGGCCAGCACGGGGTGGGCCTAAAAGGGCAGCATGTGGAAGAACAGAAAACGCAGAGAGAGGCAGGTTAAGAGAGAGGTGTCCGTGACCTAGTTGCACCCATGCAGTGATGGGCCTCACGTGGCTGCGTGTGCCTCATTCCCTTTCTCCCTGTGTCTTTGAGGACACAGCCTCCTTGATTGTGCAGTTAGTGGCCTAACTGCAGCGCTTTCCTGCACTGTTTGGCTGCACAGACCTGAGCTGGGGTCTGTTCCAGTCAGTGACAGTGGGTCCTGGGACATCTGTGTCCCCAGCAGTAAGCTAGGAGCAGGACCCCTCACAGAGCTGCTGTGGGTAGGCTGAGAGCTGGTGCGGCTCACACAGCTCTGTTCCACAGGTCCGGAGCCTGGGAGATGCCCAAGGAGGGAATGTGAAGGATAGAGTGCGGGAGGAGAGAGGAGCGAAGCTTGAGCTCAGGGGGACTGCGAAGCGCAGAGCCCGGAGCCCCTGAGCTCACTCCCGTTCAGAATTATTATTGAAACCTCACTACTGAGTTCAGACCCAACGGGCTTTTCTGCTAGTGCCTCTGCCCCGCAGCCTGCAAACTGTTTAGGAAGCAAGTTCACTGTGTGCAGGGGAATCTGGCCTCATCCAGGGCACACGGTGTCACTGGCTCAGTGGGTTCTTCAGCTCCTCTGGTGTGGAAATCAAGCACGGACAACAGAGAAGGTTGGAATGAATCACTGACTACATTGGTTAGTACAGCAAGGTGGCTCCCCTCCAGCCATAGGAGCAGGCAGCCAAGTGACCGCTCCGCGCAGTGGCAAGGAAGGCGAGGGTGACCGCGTTAGATGTTGTGGATCAGGAATCTGCATGTCGTATGTGACACGATTGTGTTGCAGTCTCTTAGTGCGCCTGCCTGTGCCCTTTTGCACATGACCACAAGTGTGTTCACAATTGTCGGGTCTCCTTCCTAGGTGAGTCCGTCTTTTAACAGGGGAGTGCATTGAGATCACTTCAGTGAGGGGCGTTGGCTACTTTTGGTGACGAGGGTGAGGTCAGATTTTCATGCATCAATTTGCTGTTTTCCTGTTGCTCTTCTGAGCGAGCCTGTGGTTGGGGAGGTCTTCGTGTTCATCGTGATCACAAGACGTTCAGTGCTTACCTCACCAGCTCGCCTCAATAGCGTGCTCTTAAAATGTGATTTTTGGACTAAGAAGTGTGCCTCCACCTTGGAGGTCGCCATCAGCCATGGCCGTGTTGGAGTCTCTGAGAGTCCTGTTGTATCAGCAATAGGCCTGCTCAGCTTGGAGATCCCCAATCTTATTTGACCACAAGGGTCTTTGGGAAGAAACAGCTATCAGAAAATGCTCTCTGAACTAAATCAGGAGGCTGTTTCTCATCCCCTCCCAGAGGTCTGAGGTAGAGGTGGAGAGCAGGGGACAGAGGGACCAGCAGAAGGAGGAGAAGCCATGTGTAACTGCTTTCAGTTAACCCTGCCAGGACTCTGCTGGACCCTTTTGATGTCCTGGGCAGTTCAAAGATGACCACCTCGAAGCTCAGAAGACCTGGTTCTGGTCAGAAAGCTGGAAAGTGGAGGGGGTTTACACTTTGACCCAGAGAGGCTCCAGCAATGTTATATGCCCTGTGACTTAGAGTGACTTAAAGCAGAAGGCTGAGGGAGGTGGACAGGCTGACCTTTCACAAGGAGCTGCCGTGGGCGTGGGCATTGCCGGCAGCCAGCAAGCAGGATTTATTCTGCTCTACTTAGAAACACTTGCCCTCCCTGCTCCCTCTCAACCTCTGGCTTCTTTCACACTTCAGTGTGAATTACTCTAATTAGCTAATATCTTTACAGTAGAAAGTGCCACTTCCTGCAGAGATCCCTAGAGCAGGCCTGGAGCCACACGGGGGTAGAAGCTAGATTTGGATGGGAGGGGCTCCTGGGGCAGGGATCAGAAGATGCAAAAGCAGTTTGCAAAGCTAATCGTATTCAGATGAGATGTTTGAATACGCAACACCCTACATGCAAGTGTTTTCCATGTGTTATTCAGTTTCATTCAAATAATGAGCTAATGTCTAGCCCCACTGACTTGGCCAGTCTGTGCCCAACTTGGTCAGGTGCCAGGTGGTGGCTAGATGAGGCTCATCCTCATCTAGCCACCACCATCTCCATGCTTACCTGGAGATGCCTGGCTTAGTAGTAAGGAGTTGGTGAGCACAGCCAGGCTTCCCTGATTCTAATCCTGTTTTTCTATTGATTTCACTGTGTGACCCTCAGGCAAATTGCTCAACTTCTCTGTGCCTCACTGTAAAATGGGGATCATGATAATAATGCCCACCACATCAAGTCTGCATACAGCTAAATCAGTCATATAAAGGATCCCATTGAAATCAGTCTCTCTGCCCATCTCACTCTGCGCGCTCCTTTGTCTCTGCACGACAGAATATCATAGGGCCACAGAGAAATACTTCCTGAGTGACTGACTGATCCTTCGTTAGTAAGCACAAGAATGTTGGAGCTACCGTTGTTTATCCATTCAGCTCTCTATAAATATTTATTCCACAACTACTCTGAGCTATTGGAGTACAGTGGTAATAGGGCTGACAGGTAACATAGCATTCTAAGTTGAATTAGAATTCCAGACAGAAATATCTGACATTTTGTCATGTAAATATGCCCCTAATAGTGCACTATGCGTTTTAGTTTACTCACGATGTGCGCAGTCCTGACTGAAGCCGGGTCCAGTCCCGTGGGAGCTTACCTGCATTATGGAGAGAAATAGCAGGAACATGCAAGGGAAGCGACAGGTGATGCAAGGAAGCAGGGCAGGACGGGCTTCACCTGGCAGCTGCTGGTTGGGCCCTGGGGCTTTGGTGCCTCCTGTTCCCGAGGGCGGTTGCAGAGGAGGCAGGATACAGGGCTTGATTTGGCTTCCTTTGTGTTTCCAGTGGTGATGGTAAGCTACACGCAACTCAGAGTTCATCGTCCTAAATATCTTGAAGTGGTAGCTTCTGTTATGTCCACGTACTGTCACCTCTTGCCACCGTCTAGACCCAGGACATTCCCATCACCCCAGCTGGAGCTCCGCATCCATCAGCAGTCACTCCCCACTTTCCCTTCTCTCCCAGCCCGTGGCCACCATGACACTGCTCTCTCTCTGGCTATGCCTCCATACCACCCAGCTTCGCTCCTTTCTGTCTGGCTTTATTCACGTGGCGTTCTCTTGCAAGGTCCGTGGGTCACAGTGCACAGCGGAGCCACGCTCCTTTATCTAGTGAATGCCATTGCATTGTGTGAATCACCGCACTTTGTTACAGCCATTTGTCCATTGGTGAATCTTGGTCCATTTCCACGTTTTTCTCCTGTGAACGGTACTTCTGTGAGCATTCCTCTCCGCAGTTTTGCTTGAACAATGGTTTTCACCTCTCTTGGGTGTGAAACCAGGATTGGAGTTGCTGGGTATGTGGTAATGCCATGTTGATCTCATTGGGGGGTCTTCCAATTGCTTTCCACGCTGACTGCTCCATTCTGTATTCCCCACACGGAAAGAGTGAGGGTTCCAATTGCCCTGTGTCCTTGCCAGCACCTGTTATTTTTTTAAAGGTCACAGCTATCCTAGTGGATAGGAGGTGATGTCTAATGTACATGTGTTTGTGTTTTGCATGTGTGTGTGTATAGATAGAGTTTATCTTTCAGAGCAGTTTGAGGTTTATATCAAACGGTGGCAGGCACAGGGACTGTCCGCTCACCCTCTGACCCCACACTCACAAGCCCTTGCATGTTATCAATGCTCTACCAGACTGGCATGTAGCCAGTGGCATGCAGCTCTAGCCCCAAGTGCATAGTTTGCATAAGGGTTCATTCTCGCTGTTGGACACTTTGCGCAGATGTGTAATGATGCGCACCCACCATTCTAGTAGCTTAAGGAGCATTTTCATTGCCCTTGAAACTCTCCGGCTCTGTCTGTTCAGTTCTCCCCACCCCAGCCCCTTGCCTACCCCATGCCTTCACTGTCTCCCTGGGTTTTTGCCTTGTACAGAGACTGTCGTGTGGTTAGAATGAAGTAGCATGTAGCCTGTCGGATCGACTCCTTTCCCTTAGTAATGTATAAGATTCTTCTATGTAAATAGTATGTTAGATGGCTAATAATAACTTCAAAATGTACGAATTTTTACACAGACAGGGGGAACCCTGCCTAGGATACCTGGAGATGTAGGGAGGGGGGCAGGAGGGGGGAGGGAATAGGAAGGATATCTTGAATACTGGAGGGAGGGAGTTTGGGAGAATCAACTCAAAGGAGATCTCTGACCTTCACAAGAAGCCCATTCAACACAGGGGTTCTTTTGGGGGAAACATAGAACCATAGGGAACCCAAGGGGGGAAACCATGACATGGCATCAGCCTTGGCTAACTATGTAAATACACATTGGTTCATGATTGTTTGATAATGATTCCCCCTCAACTGTAAGTCCATATTCAACTAATAAAAGAAAAGATTCTTCTACGTGTTTTCACGGATTTCTAGTTCCTTGCTTTCCAGCCATAGCTGGCATCCCGTGAGCTGGATATGTGGCGTGCTCTCTCTACCTGCTGAAGGGCTGCTTGGTTGCTTCCTTGTTTTGTTAATTAGGAACAAGCTGCTGCAATCATCCGGGTGTGGGTTTTCGGTTGGCTCGAAGTTTTCATCTTGTTTGGGTAGATACCAAGGAACTCGATTGCTGGATCTTATTGATGTTGGGTTTGTGTCCTCTTGGAATTGAAGAATGAAACTGAGGGACACTGAGGCAAGCAGAGCAAACAGAGTTTATTTCAGAAACGATGGACAGAAAACTCTTCTCCAGGAGCAGGGAGTCTGGGAGCCAAGCTCTAAATGAGGAGTCCTGCTCATCTTTCTTATAGTCTCTCAAGATTCTCCCCTTTGATTAATCATTGTCCTCCCTCCCCCATGCCCGAGCCCTGGTCTGATCTGGCATTTTGTCCTAGGCCATGAGCACTTTTCAGCAGAGGAGCTGCCGGTGTCCAGAACACCTTTGTGAGCAGAGGGCCTTCTTATCGTGGGGGTTGTAACAGCAGATGCTCTTTGCCCTCTTAGAAAAAATAACTGTCAGACAATTTCTCCTTAAAGACCACAAGACCTCCACCATTCTGCCTCTACTGACTGCCTAACTTTCCCGCTATGATGAGCACTGAACTGTCTTTCAAAGTGACTGTACCACTTTGCATTCCCATAATTAATGAATGCAGCTCCTGAGCTCCTGGTCCCTCCAACTTTGGTGTTATCAGAGTTTTGGACTATTCTTACAGGTGTTTAACTGTAATCTTGTGATTTTAATTTGCGTTCCTCTGATGACCTGTTTCCGATGTGGAGTGTCTTTAACTTGCTTATTTTCCGTGTGCTTCTCTTCTTGGGTGAGATGTCTATTCCAATCTTTGGCCTGTTCTTTCTCCAGGGTGTCTCAGTGAGGTCAGGTTTGTATTTCCCTAATGAACAATGATGATGAGTCTCTTGCTATCTACTTCCTGGACATTTACACATCTTGGGAAGATCTGTTTTATTTACGTGTTACGAAGTCAATGGGAGTTTGTAAATGGGGATTTGTGTGATTTGGTTTTTACTTTTTAAAGAGAGAGAAAGAGAGTTCATTTTATTAATTTTTCATCTGGTTTTTGTTTTTCCTCCATTCAGTTGTGTATGTGGTGCTGGGAGTAGAACCTGGGTCCTTGTGCATGCCAGGCAAACACTCTACCTAACCCTGAGCCACAGCTTTAGCTTATAATTTGATTTTCATATCAGTAGATTCTGTGCCTTCTGGCTAGAGAATGGAGGAAGCAGGAGGATTTTAAAGGATTTTAGGGCAGGAGGAGATGTGGCTGAGCCTCTAGACATAGTGATTCACCACCATCTGTCACTTAGTCCCTGATACTGCATACCTGGGTGCACGGTGCCAGCTAGAGTCTCAGTGGCCCCTCTGAGGAGCGGGGTAATAGCAGCACCATTCTGGAGGCATGTGTAGAACCAAGTGGAACCATGATCTCAGAGAGCTCTCCCTGGGCCTGGCATCTGGTGGTCACCCTGGGGAATGGACAACCCCAGCTTTCTCTGCAGCTGCCAGCTTCAGTATGGGCCATTTCAGTGTGTACTGGGAAAATCTGAGATTCTGGCCTTTTCCTCATTCTCTGTCCTCTCCCTATTGAGCTGGCAGTGGGGAGAGAGCAGATGATGAGAGAGGAAGATGGAGAGGAGAGGTGGACTTATCTGTGTTGATTTCGGTTCCTTCCTCCTCTCCTTTTCTCCCTCCTGAGTATACGCCCCATACCTGATCCACAAGGCCTAGGAGAAGGCCTGAGCCTCCAGAGCTTCATGCATGTTGGGAGTAGTGGTTTCCGGTGGCTGGAGGAAGGTGTTGTTCCAGTGAGTCCTGAGCCCCGTTCCAGGTGTGGCCTTTAGGACCATGACTTAGAAAGTACAGTCTGTCCGCACCTCTTCCTTCCCCACTCAGCCAGCTCCATGCTACTTGGCTGGTCCCTGAAGTGTAATGTTAATTACAGCCATTTAATGAACTATTCACCATGTGTCTTTAATTCTCCAAAGGTCCAATAACATTTTCCATATGGGTAGACAAGGCAGCGTAAGTGGATGCTAAGTCCTTCCCAGGGCACAGGTCCTGCAGGGCAGTCTCCACGTCTCTCTGCTTCTGAAGTAGATGAAGGAGTACGGGCCACCTCTGTGATCCTGGGGCAGGCCATCTCAAATTCCCTTGTACCTCTCATGGTACTGTGGAGTGGCTGTCTGTTGTGCTATCTTCCTGCCTCAAAGTGTGTCTCACACACATTTCCCTTGGACTCATTCAGTTGCTGACATACACTGGGCCCATAGTTATTATCAATATTTGCTGAGTGGTTGAATGAACCAGTTACCTCATCATGACCAGGGAGGTGCCAATCCATTTTTACGGAAACTGTTACAGTTTGGATGAAAAGTGTCACTCAAAAGCTGAGGTGAAATGTTTCAGTTGGAAGAGCCTTAACCCAATCAATGAGTTAAACCCCTAATAGGTATTTAGTTGTAACCTTATGCTAGTAGGGTATGGCTGTGCTTTTGAGGTATATATTTTGCACCTGGCATGGAGTCTTTCTCTCTGTCTGCTCCCTGGAGCCAGGCCTTCCACCATGATATTCAACTTCACCTTGAGCCCTAAGGAATGGATGTGGCCGCCTATAAAACTGAGCCCCTAAATAAACTTTTCCTCCTAAAATTGTTCTTGTTGGGTCTTTTAGTCACAAGAGCAAAAAAAACTGACTGAAACAGAAATTGGTACCAGGAGTGGGGTCATTGCTGTGACTAACCTGACCATTTGCAGCCGCTTGGAATTTGTAGGGGGAATTTGGGTTATTTAGCAGTGCAAGCCGGAAGTGCATTAGATTGTTGTAATCAGGGCTTAATGGGCAGTTCTGGTGGGAACTCACAAAACCAGAATGCCATTAAGACTGTGAACAGCAAAGACAGGGCTTATGAGGGTTCAGAGAAGGGAGACTGTATTGGAAATCTATTGCACTATAGGTCATTCTTGCTAAGAGGTTGTCTGCATTTTGCCCATATCTGGAGACTTTCTGTGGGACTGATTTTAAAATAGATGGACTTCTTAAATTTGTGGAAGAAATTTCTAGGTAGCATAGTATTCAGGCAGTGGTATGGGTATTGCTGGCAACTTTCAGCCAAGTTTATGGTGATATTCAGGAGCAGAAAGCAGGGCAGAAAGATTTAAAAGCTTGGACTTGAAAGGTGGAAGTAAAATTGGGGCCAGGGAAGTTGCACTTGTTAAAGACATTACTGCCACTGGAGAAACACTAAAATCTTTGCGTAGAGACAATAAGAAAGATGACTTGGGGGCATCTCAGCAATTGGCAAGACCACACCCAGCTCAGGCTCAAAGGAGTAAACATTCCTTTGAGAAGAGACCACAGGCACCCTGCTTACATAGGGGTGCCAAGAAAGTGGTTTTGCACTCAGAGGCTGCTACAGCCATGGTCCCTGGAGGCGTGGCTATTGCTCACGATGGCGGTAGGCCTTGGCAGCAGCCGCGTGGTGCTGGTTCTGCAGGACTGCTGGACGCTGGAGATAGAGGGCCTAGCAAACATCTGCCTAGCAAAGCTCCAGGAACCAAGCAGAGACAAGCCAACAGAGAGGTCATGTGGCCTGCAACCAGCAAGGCCATAGAGGAGCTACAAAAGCCTTTGGAGAGTACATCAGGATGCCATGTGCCCCAGATCCTCGACCTGGAGGACTTGTCTACCCAGTGGGATCTTGGTCTTGCTTTGATCCCGTCCCTTCTTTCTACACCCCAGTTTTTCTGAATGAAAATATTACTATCTGCTTTTATGCATTGGACATGCATAACTTGATTTGATTTTACATGCTCTCATCCTGAGTTTTCTTTAATTCTCAAAGGAGACTTTGGACTTGAACTTTTGGACAGTCTTAGAACTGTTGTGACTATGGGTACTCTTGAAAATTGACTAAGTGTATTTTTGCTTTGTCAGATTGTCATGAGCTTTTGGGAGCTAGGGGTGGAATGCTATTCTATGGTTTAGATGAAAGGTATCCCCCAAAAGCTTATGTGTGATAATGTGAGGGCTGAGGTGAGATGACTGGGTTATTAGAGGCTCAGTCCAATCAGTGAGTTAATCCCATGATGGTTATTAACCGCTAACTGTATGCTGGTAGTATGTGGACATGCCTCTTGGGTATTTGTTTTGTATCTGACATAGAGTCTCTCTCTACTCTCTGGAGCCATGATGTTCAGCCTCACCTGGAGCCCCAAGGAATGGGCCAGCCATGTGTGGACTAAGACCTTTGAAACAGTAAGCCTTCAAATAAAATTTTCCTCTTAAAATTGTTCTTGTCAAGTCTTTTAGTCACAGCAGTGAAAAAGCTGACTAAAGCAGAGACATTTACACACAATGGTTGTTTGAAAAAGGAAAAAGTGCGAGTTAATGATTTATTCATGCCCCAGTAGGTTGCGCATTGTCCGTTTAGAATGATGGATGTCTAAGCTGGTGTGAGGCTCCCAACTTGGAATTCATTGTGTATCCCAGTTGGAGGCGGCTGTCAAGATTCTCAGCGCTGGCAGCTTCCACTGTCCTTGTGCTCTTTCCTTTGCCTCCAGTGCCCCCTGCAAATCTCCACCACAACACTCTCCATTCTTCTGAGTCATTCATCATCCCATCTCCTCACTGGCCTAGGGACTTGTAGCTCAGCCCATCCTGTGGTGGAGCCACCCAACTATTTACTACCTGGGTGACCTTAGCTAGCTGTAGCTACCTCCCTTGGTGTCAGTTTCTTTACACAAAAACATGGAGATTTTTGTGAGGATCCATTAAGTAGAGTTTTGAAGATTAAATGAAATAAACCGTTGAACTATCCAGTGTCCTATTTGTTCCAAAAATATTACCCACCTCCTTCACCATGTCCCTTGTCCCGTTGGCTATGAATGTGTTCATGTTCTCTTCAGGACTTTGCTCTGTTTTATCCTTCAGATTATTCAACAGATATTTATGGGGAACTGAGCACACTGCTGTGCCCCGAGGGTACAGCAGCCTGAGAATAAAGGAGGGACTGTTTCTTGCAGGTGGTATTGTGACTGAAGAGATGGAAATCAAGCAAGTAGATGATTTCAAAGAACATTTGGTACTCAGACAATAACAAAGCAAGGTGATGTCCAGAGGGGAGCTGTGGGGAGAGGTTTACCATCATCATGAGTATAATGCTGATAAAAGACAAGGACATGAGCCTTGAGCTGAGAGCAGGAGCAAACTTGAGTACTGTCACTGAACAGCTTTGGGAAGGGCCTTGAGATGAGTGTGAGGTTTAGTGCAAAGCCTCAGGCGCGTCAGGGCTGGACGGGTTTGAGGAGACTCGTGTGCAGGGTCATCATCAGTGAAGGGGATCATCCATGCTAGGGGCAGGAGGAGGTCATGCTGGAGCACGTTGGCCTGTGGGGGGGATGGAGTGTATTGACCAAGTGCTCGGGAGGCCATTGGAGGTCAGATGACTGGAATTTCTTGTTAGAGAGGCGTCCATACCCTCTGCTGCCCAGTGGAGAAGGGACTGTGGAAGGAGGAGCACAAAGAGAAGCAGAGAAGCATTGTGGAGCATTGTGCCCTTCAGGTGAGAGCTGAGGGGGACATTGGGGGGGGAGGTGCCAGGGCTTTCTGGAGTTTTCTCTATGGTTGCCTATATTTCTTCATCTCCCTTTACACTGCACACACATACACATGCACACACATGCGCACACGCACATATACAGACACATACACGCGCGTACACACACACACACACACACGTACATGCCTTGTTTTGGTCAGCTTTTCCATCACTATGACCAAAAGAGCTGACAAGAATAATTTTATTTTTATGTTTTTATTTGTTCAATGTAGTCTTACATATTGGAGGGAATCCTTGTTACATATTTGTGCACACATGGATCCTAGTCCAGGGTCTCCTCACCTTCATGCATTCCCCGGTCTTATGTCTCCTCTCTAATACCCCCATGCTGTAACTGGAAATGAGCATATACGTGTATATTAATTTTTGAAATTTTTGAGTTTCTCTGCCTGCCTGTGTATAGTTAGCCTTCTCAAGGGAATCAAATGCTCCCAGTTGTATTGATAACCGCCCACCCTTATCCCTTTCTCCTCTACCTGCCTCCCTCCCTTCTCCCTCCACCTTCATAGTTATGGTTCCCCCAGCTTATGTGAAATTTCGACTATGATGAGTTTATTACTTTAACTTAGCTAACTTTCATCCTGTCTTAGGATTTACTGTACCTTCCACACATGAGAGAAAACATTTGGACCTTAAGTCTCTGTGTTTGGGATATTTCATTTAACATAATTTTTTCCATTTTCATCCATTTTGCTGCGAATACCATGATATCATTCTAATAGCAGAATAGAACTTTGTTGTATGTATATACAGCAGTTTTTAAATCCACTCGTCCAGTGAGGGACATCTGGTTTGGTTCCATAGTTTAGCTATTGTAAATTGAGTGGCTAAAAACATTGATATAGTTGTGTCTCTGTAGTATGCTGATTCTAACTCTTATGGGAAAATACATAGGAGTGGATAGCTAGGCCATAAGGTGGTTCCATCCCTAGTGTTTTGAGGAGTCTCCACACTGTTGTCCAGAGTGGCTGTACCAGTTTGCAGTCTTACCGACAGTGCGTTAGTGTTCATTCTCCCCACAACCCTTCCAGCATCTGTTATTGTTCATATTCTTAATTTTTGCCACTCTCTGAGTGGAGTGAGGTGGAATCTCAGTGCAGTTTTGATTTGCATTTCTCTGATTGCTAGTGATGCAGAACATTTTCTCATATATTTATTGGCTTTTTGGACTTCCTCTGTTGAGAAGTTTCTGGTTCGTTCCCTAGCCCATTATTGATTGGATTATTTGTGTTTGGTGTTCAGTTCTTTGAGGTCTTTGTATATTCTGGCTATTAATCCCCTGTCGGGGCATAGCGAGCAGATTTGCTCCCAGCATGTAGGTTCTGTTTGGATACTCTTGACCAAATCTTTGGCTTGTGGAGGCTTTTCAGTTTAACCCCACTCACTGATTCGGCAAGAACAGTTTTAGAGGAGGGAGTTTGTTTGGTGCTTGTGGTTTCAGAGGTCTCTGTCCAGACAGCAGGCTCTGTGGCTCTGGACCCAAGGTGAGGCTGAACATCAAGCAGAAAAGTGTGGAAGAGGAAAGGAAAGCAGCTCAGGACATGGCTCCAGGAAGCAGAGATAACTCTGTTCAACAAGGACACACACGTGCCCAGTTATCAGCCAGTTAATCCCCATCAACACACTGATTAGGTCAAGGCTGTCATAATCTGATCATTTCCCCTCTGAATGTTCTTGCATTGTCTCACACAAGAGCTTTTGGGAACACCTTCTATCTAACCCATTACACCCTTTACCTGTCAAAAGTCAAATGTCTCTGCTATAGTGAGAGCAGGTGGTCTTGCTCCCATTCCCGCCCATGTCTAGCTTCAATACAGTCCTTGCCTTTCTGGGTTTCTGGAGATGGCTGGTTGTAACCCATCCTCTCTGGACAAGCCCTGATGCTCCCCTCTGGAAACCAAGCACACAGTACCAATACACCTAGTTATTAAATGGCAAAATAAATACAGGAACAGAAGGCACCAGGGCTTGGGTTACCACTAGCAGATAAGCCTCCTAGGGGGAAGAGAAGTTGGGCTACCTTGCTGGGTGCACAGTCATCTTGGGTAGGTCAGGTTCGTCCTGGTGCACTGAGTGCCAGGCATCAAGCTAAGCCCCCTTGTAGTGAGTGGGATTGTGTCAGTGCAGACGCGCATGCTGTGAGCTGGGCTTCTGGCTGGGTGAGGGCCGAGACCAGGTCCACATGGCCCATTTCTCTCCCCAGCTCTGGATACAGTGTCTTGTGCCTTCTGATCAGCAGGGCTCATTTGGCATTCCCTACCGGGGGAGCACAGGGAGAGCAATAGCATCTGGGAAGCTTAGCAATGAGGTAGATCTCCGGTGGCTGGGAAGAGGTCAAAAGGGAGGAAGCAGAGGTATAGGCACCCAGATGAGGAGCCTGACCACGGTCTCCATCATCAGGCATGAGCCAGCATGACTGGAACAGTGTTTGCACACCTATGGCCAGGGCCTTACTGAAGGAAGATGCAAACCATCAGTGATATTTATTATCTTTTAAGAAATAAAATATCATAATTTCAAAAAGAACCATGCAAGGACTGGCTCACGGAGAGTGTCCTCCTTAATATCCATCATCTCTCATAGACAGGGAAAAGATAGAAAATTACTTTCTTTGTTGGCTTCCTGTTTTATTCAATTTTTTGTTGCTGTGACTGAAGGACCTGACTGGAACAATTTTATGAGGAAAAGTTTATTTAGGGGCTCACAGCTTCAAAATTCTTAGTCTATGGCTGGCTCCATTCCTTGGGGCTTGAGGTGGGGCTGAACATCATGGTGCAAGGCATGGACCCAAAGAGCAGAGAGAGACTCCACTCACCAGATATAAAATAGATCCCTAAAGGCACACCCCCAAAGAGCCACCTTCTCCAGCCACACCCTACCTGGCTTCCTATCAGGGGGATAGGAATTCCTATCAGGGGATTAACCCACTGATTCGGTTAAGACTCTCATAACCTAATCATTTCTCCTCTTAGTCTTCCTGCATTGTCTCATGCAAGCTTTGGGGGGATACCTTTCATTCAAACCATAGCACCTCTCCATTGAGTTTTGAAGATTAAATAGAATCAGTGTTGGATATCTGATATCATTGGGTTCTGAAGATCTGGCCTCTGTGCCTCTCATTCTCCCTTTACTCTAAAGCTCTCTTTTGTATGTGCAAAGAGATGGATAATATAGCCCTCCAGGGAAGCAGAAGCACAGAAGTAATGCTCAGGATGCTCCAGCTAACCAAGAGTCCCCCACATGCCAGACACCATGGGTGTCTCCTGAATCTTCATTTTTTCCCACTGGACACATGTTTCTACAGATAAGGGAAACAGCCTCAGAATATGAACTGTGGGCATAGAAACACAAGTAGGAGCTGGGGGTTGAACCTCACATGTCTGGCTCTCAAAGTCCTAGTGGAAAGACCAGAAGAAGACGACACTGGGTGCCTCCGGGCTTCAGGGCTTCTGAGATGCACTGAGGGAGGTGTTGATTCTGGAACTGAAGATACCCAGCCTTGCTGCCATCTGGACGATAGCTGACTGTGCAGAGAACCCCACTCTGTGGCTGCAATTATTGGACGTGGCCTTAGCAGGCATTCAGATGAGTGAACTTTGTCCTGCCCATTATTCAATCTGGCCCCTTTCACAGTGGACTTGTCCAAGCCGAACTAATGCCTGCATCCACCCTCAATCCCCCTCCTCTCCATCTATCTTCTCTCTGTCACCCTGGGGTGACTTCTTTCCAGTAAGACCATGTCTATGGGGCAGGCTTTAGGGAAAATGTTCACTATGAATTAGGACCCTCTGTGTTTTGATTTTTCTTTTCTTTCTTTCTCTTTTGCTTTTTGGTATTGGGGATTGAACCCAGGGTGCTCAACCACTGAGCTACACCCCCAGTCAATTTTACTTTTTATTTTCAGACCTGCTATAGCTAAGTTTCCCTGGCTGGCCTCCAACTTGAGATCCTCCTGCCTCAGCCTTCCAGTTGCTGGGCTTGCAGGCATGGCCAAAGGCCTCCATTCATTTTAAGGAGGTACAATTTCTAACCCTGAATGAAAGTGTTATAGCTTTTTAAAATTGCCATTCAAAGAGTGTCTACTGTTGTCAGAAATGCACTCTAATGAAAGTAGCAATTGCTTTGGTTGCTGTCTTCCGGGTTTTAAACTATGCCCTTTGCATACAAATCCTGTTTTGTCACATTGACCTGCATGAAGGGCACTGTTTGCCCCTGTTCACAGATGAGAAAACTGAGGAATAAGAGCATCTGCATAGAATCAGGACTGAATAAGGATATGATAGTGGCTGGGACAGCTTGATACCTAGCTTTGCAGCTTACCCTGCACTGAGTCATGGTCTCCATTTATTTATTTGTTTTTTTCCTGCCAAAGGGAGGAATTGGGTTTACCTGTTCCCAAAGGCTGCAGCGCCGTGGGGCTGTGAGCAGTGACTGAGCCTGCAACAGAGGCTGCCCCAGTGTGGCCCAGGACAGGAGGAGAAGCCCTGCAGCAGGTCTCATGTTAACCAGAACACGGGGACGACTGTGCTCCATCCCTCCTGGTTTCTAGAAAACACCATGTAGTGTGGTCTTCAAAGGCCTTCGCTGCTTCCTGTCTGCTTTGGCTGGAAGGAGGGCAGGCCTAGGAGTGTGTAGAAGGTGGGATGCAGGCTTGCGGATCTTGTGGGTGGTCAGTGTGGGAACACGGTGACGTGGACTGAGTTACAACTACACTTGTGAGTCTAATGACAGATGCTAAACAGAACTGGATCCCAAGCCACCAAACCCAGGGCACACACAGACAGCACATCTGAAATGCCAGCCTCCATTCATTGGTGGGCCCTGTGCATCTTGTGCTGACCTACTCTGCTGTTTATATCGTGGCACTGGGAGGACAGGCGAGTGTCCCTCTGCAGTGCAGATACTGCCAGTGTCCCTTCCGCCTGCTGGCTCCTTGTGAGATCATTTCAGACATGATGAATGGTGCACACCTTCCTGCTCTCCTCAGCAGATGCAGAGGACAAAGGCAGCTCAGGGGATAATTATTTTGGCCTCCAGCTTCTTATGTAGGAGCTGGCTCCAAGTGCCCAGGGAATATGTATCACATTGGAAAGAAAAATAACCTGTCCCTAAGTGCCTTTTCTCTTAATTTGTTTGGTTTTTTCATGCCTTCTCTTGCTTGTCCCCCAAATGGCATTCCATACCTGTTCACCGCCATGTTTCTTGCTAAATCCAGTGGCGGTGCCTTCTTTTAAGGAGCTCAGAGTCTAACTTGGAAAATAGCTCAGGGTGGTTTTGCCATGCACACAGCAAGCTGGGGGGCTCGTGTTGGTAAGGGTGGTGGTATGGCCATTCAGGAAGCTCTCCCTGGAGAGCTGTAGTGGATGGGTAAGAATGGGAGGCCCACCAGGCCACGGCAGAAGGGTGGGCCATATGGGTGGAGACCATAGTTTGAGTGAAGGTACAGCAAAGCTTAGAAAAGGTGGAACATTCTGATGAGGGTATTTGGACAGGATTTGGCTGACATACTGAGAAGTGACATACTGAGAAGAAGGGACTAGTTTGAAGCATCAAGGTATAGGCGCAGGTCCTGTTGGATGAGATGTGCTTGTGGCTGGGCTGCATCTGCAGCAGAGGTGGGTCTGTTGGGGCTGTCTTGCAGACACCATGGCCCTAGGGCGCAGATATTCGGGGGCCTGTCATGGCTTTTCTTGCAGATGCTGTGATAGCCCCAGAGCTACCCAGATGTTCTGTTTCCTCAGTCCCCTCATGAAGGGGCTGAGCTGTGCCATCCCTGCATCTAATGGAAGTTCTGAAGTCCTGCAATCATGAAGAATGTCAACACATGCCCTTCCTTCCTGTTGCCAGGCAGGTGGGCGTGCACTCTCTTGTTCTTTTCACCTCTTGGGCATCCTTCCAATATCAGATGAATCACTGATGTGACCACTGTGTCCGCTGTGAACGCAAAGACCACCACACCAGATTAGAAGGCAGCAGCCCTAAGGAACCTGATCCGTGCTCCTGGGCATGCCACTTTCCTTCCTGGGCCTCACACGTGTTACCTGTGCAAGGAGGGGATGGGCAAGGTGACCACAGGGTCCACTGAGTCACCATGCTTTGACATGTTAAGCTTCAATACCTGAACAGTGCTAATGACCTCCCAAGACTCAACAAAGACACTGCTGATCCAAAGCCTGCTGACGTCTTCATGTGACACCACTCGAATCGCGCTGCCACTCTGCAGTGGAAATGCCCATAAAACATTTATAGTCATTAATGAATGCAGAACCTTAAAATTAGAAGGTGTGATATTCGTAGACTCTCAAAGCTGTCAGGAAGCACAGAGGATGTCTACTTGAAGCTCCATCCCCAAACAGGAATCCCCTCTTTAGCTTCTGGGGCAGACAGCATCTGCCGACACTCTTCCAGAGACAGGGAATCTATCATTCAAGGCAGGTGTGTCCAGCACCTATTATTTCTGACTCGAGTTATTTCTGTCATTGTACTGAAATCTCGCCAGCCCTAATGAATGTAAGGTGCTGTTATGGCTTCCCTGCACTGGGTTTCTCTGGAAGGAGGGAGGAAGCTTCCATTTCCTGCAGGCCCAGAGAAGACAAGAACCTGAGTCTGCTTCCCAACTCCACGGATGTCGCCTGGACACCTGGCGTGCTTTGTCTGACGAGGTCCTGGTTTATGGGCCCTGCACACTGCCCGCCAGGTCTTTCCCGGGCACCTCAACTCCAGGGAGCTCTCCCACTCGCTTGCCTCCTCCAGGTGGACTTGTGTGTTGAAGCTCATCTTGGTCATGCAGAATTTCTACTGCACAGCACACATGCCTTTGCTAGATATTCTAATATTAGCATTAATCACTATTTACTCAGCAGCCATGTGCTGAAAAAATATAAATTTGTGTTAATTTTCAAAAAAGTAAATAATTGCCCAGTAGATATGACTATTGTTGGACTAGGGCTAGTACTGATTAAGGTAACGCTGAAATGGTCAGGGTGAGAACCAGGTTTGGCATGCTCCGTGGCCCTCTCTGTAATTCTGCCTTCTGCAGGAGGTGAGCTCACAGTGTGCCTTTGCATGGGGGTGCAGCACACACTTGGAGGGGTGTGCGTGCACTTTAGAGGTGGCAGGAGAGACAAACTGCCACCCAAGAGGGTCATGTGCTTAAATTGGTGAGTGGCTCTGGAACTGCAGCATCTTGCGGAAAGGAGAGGGCTCCTTGCCTGAGAGCTGAATGGTGCGGCTGCCCTAATGGGGCTGGCTAACATGAGGACTCAGAGGCGCTGCCTCCGTTCTTGAGTCAGTTCTCCTTCTATGAGGCTGTGAAATCTTGAGTGCTTCATGGCTGAATTTTAAGTCGCAGCTGAAGGTTAGTTGGCCTCGAAGCCTGAGGCGAGCAGAGGCTTTCCTTCACACGGCCTTCAGGTATGGAAACATGAGTATGATGCTTGGCCCATCTTCATTTCTATACCACAGGAAGGAACATGCTCTAAACATCAGGCTGAGTGCCGGGAGCGGGTGTCAGAGTCCGGGCTGCCCCCATCAGCTGGCATGGAAGTTTCCAGACTGCAGGCGGAGGAGACTGGTCAGTGGAAGAGAGCATCGTTTCTTTCCCACCGTCTCCACAGAACCATTTACCTCCTGACCTAACAGCTTGGACTTATTCTACATTTACTATATGCCAGGCTCCAGAGCAACTTGTATTTGGAGAATGAGTTGCAGAGAGAATAAAGGCTTGCTTCAAGATTGCGCCGCTGCTCGGGATTGACCTCTGTGCTGCCTGGGAAGATTCGGCCATGCCAGGCTGACCTGGTACGTCACACCTGTTGCCAGCAGGCACTGCTGCCTTCTCTCTGCACCCTGACATCATGTTCCTCATCCCTGGAACGCAGTTGTAACTTGACCCTCTCTCCTCTGGGCAGTGTCTTCTGACCACCCAAGGACCTGTGTCTGGTTCTCTGACCAGTTCTGTGTGCGCGACTCCAGTAGGTTGCAAACACAGAGCACAGTTGCCGGATGCTCCCCCTCATTGACAACCCCCGTCCACTCGTGACCTGTCCTAAGCACCTGCTGGGAGGGCAGTGTTGGCCCATATTCCTGAAGTGAATGCCAAGCTTCGGAGACCTTGTATGCCTTTTTCAATGTGCCACACGGAGGTGAGACCCAGGGCTGGTACTCACAGGGATAGGATGAGATGCACTCACAGAGAGAAAGAAGGGGACCTTAGGGGACCTTCTCCTAGATGAAGAAATGCTGGTTGTCCCTCCTGATGAGGTGATTGGCTTCAACAATGAGCAGATTCCCCTGCTGAGGTCATGCTGGGCAGCAAACCGGAGGAATTTGCTGCATTAGTATGGTTGTTGCACTAGTGCGGTTGCCTGGGGAAATCTGAGTGCAGGGCAGGTGGCTGGAAATCATCTCTTCTGCTTCTCTCAGACTCCAGAGAGAGGGCAGAGTGTTCTGGCAGGGTGGGTTCGAGGGTAGCCCTGCCATGGACTTGCTTGGTCCCCGCTCTGTAGCACGAGAGTCGTGCTGTCCTACTCCTCCTTCCTACCGTGTTGGAGCTCTGTGCTCTCGGTTTTTGGCACGTTACCTACCCCATGTGCCCTTTCCATAGGTGAATGCTGATGTGAGTGAAGGTCAACATGCATCTTTGTGTTCATTTACGATATCGAAGATCACACACTTTGAACATTGAAGCTGTGGAGAAAAATTACATTTTAAAGGAAACCGTGTTTGTAAAAGAGATTTCCCCCTAAGTAATAGCTAATGAGGTACTAGAATCATGGGATTTTCTAGAATAGTATTAATGTTTATCCAATTTCATCAGAGGCAACTGAAAATCCTCTAAAACATTCTGGAAAATATAAATAACTAATTAAATATTTTGGATTCTAATGAAAATGCGGACAATCACTTGATGTTAAGTAACTGGAGCCCAGGCACCCAGAACTCCAGGGCCTCTACAGTTAGGAGGGAGGCCTACTTCTTTTGGTCTGGATGGCATTAAAGACCTTTTGAACCCTGCCAAGTACACTGAAGGCAGAAATAGAAATAGTAATTGCTGCTGTTGGTGAGCTACTGCCAACCTATCAGGTGGTGACTAAAGTTCTCTGTGTCTGTGGTTGTCTCTAACCATCAACCCCACCCGGAGGCATTGGGTTCTCTCTGGTACCCCTGCAGAGGAAGAGTCCTTGACAGATCCTGTGCTGTAGAATGGAAGGAGGGGATCAGCACTCAGAGGAAGCATGGGAAGGGTGGTATTGGCCTAGATGAGTAGGAAATGATGGAGCATGAACCCTCTTGAATCGTGCCAAGGGCAAAGAGGGTCCGCTGAAGGGTTTTGGAAAGTGCAGAACATGAGCAGTCTGGGCCTCTAGAAGGCTCACTGTAGCACGAGGGTGGAGAATGCCCTGAAGGTGGTGAGACCATGCAGAGAGATTGGCATGCAGGAGGGGACAATCCAGGAAGAGGATGGCAACTTGATCTCCTAAGGTGGTAGCTTTGGAGGTAATGGTAAGGGGTTGGTTTTGAGGAGCTAAAGGTGGTGAGATTTGACAATTCATTGTCATTGGGGTGATGGAGGAAGAACTCAGGGCTGACACCCAGTTGATAACAGACAACTGGGTAGGTGATGGCAATCTTGTACAGACTGGGGGTCCCTCCAGAGGCCTCCATTGCAAGGAAAAGGGTCATCTACTGCCACCGTTAGCGGGAGACAGAGCTGTAGGGTGTTTTTGGAATGAGAGCTAGAGTTCTCCCCCATCCCTACCATGTTACCCAGGTCTGAATGCCTCTGCGTGGGCCAGTCTGGATCATAGTGACATAATACTGGAAGGGAACACATGCTCAGAGAAGAAGCTCGATGAGATCTGATGATGGAAGTATAAGGAGAGTTCCAGGAAGCATTCCTACAATTAATTTAGTGCGTCTTGGTGGGTTAGGGTTATGTGTCACGGGTGGGCTGTGAGTCACATGCATTGTCAACCTCCATGTCCCCACTGGGGACATTCATTGCCTAAACAGAGGCTTGGTGAGTTTTATACATTGAACTAAGTTATAAAATAGATATCTGAATCCTGGTTGCTTTATCCTGAAACCTGAGATACACACACGGCACAGTTATGGAGGCCACGTTCCGGGGTCCTCTCCAGCTGGCCACATTTTACATGGTGGCTTACAGATGCAGACAGTTGGCATGATTTTAAAAGAATACTAATTTGATTCCCAGAAGAGAAGCATTGAACATTCCCTTCAGAGGGTGCTTTCTGCCCTTTTTGGGTTCTACCAATGGGAGGTAGAGGCATTGCCTCGCTCGCTGGTACAGCCATTGGTTACATGCGCAGTCTCCCTGTCTGAGCTGGCGGCATAAGCAGCTGCAGGGGATGGAAACTGGATGTCCCCAGATCCCCTCTGGAGTCAAGGAGAGCCAGGTGCAGAACTCGAGTCTGACTGATACATTCGTTCCTTTTGTATCCCTTCCTTCCTCCCTCCCTCCCTCCTTCCTCCCTTCCTTAATTTCACATGCTTACATATGCACATAGTGCTGATGGTGCTTTCCTGGGCCCCAGGCAGAGCTCCCCTAGGAGCTGTGGATGGAGAGATCAGATCTCGCCCTGGCCCACCTTGAGGGCACTCTGAGCTTGTCAGGTTGTTGTGTTCTTAGAACCTGGCCAGGCCACCCACGGTCCTAGTTGAGTCCAGAAAGTACCTGCCCACAAGCCTGTCTTTAGACACCTCTGACGACGAAGAACTCACTGTTACCATAAGTCACACCGTTATCCCAACTCTGAAGTGACCCTGGTTCTGATCTGTGCCACTGCTCGTCCTCGTGGATTTCCACCACCACCTGTGCCCGCGCTCCAGCCATAGCTCTACGTTTTGACGTTTAATTTCTTGCTGGGACGTGTGGTTTTGAATCTCTGCAGGTTGCCTGATGCTGTGTTAGGCCTGAGGGCTTGGTGACATAGACCATGCCCATTTCCCGGGCGTCCAGCCTGGCTCTTTCCTTCCTTGAGGGAGAATGGGTAACAGATTCCCCAAGTATTGTTTGTTCATTACTTTAATGAAACCTATTACTAATGAAAATGCTTTTAAAACTCCACACACATCTGCTTCATGGGTCACCACTGCTCGTCACTTTCTGGTGGCATTTCCCTGGAAGAAGACGCAGGAGCCCAGGCTCCAGGAGGTGAGGTAGGAATGGAGGCAGGAAGTGAGGCTCACCTGCTGGCTCACTGCTCTCTCCTCCACCTTCAGGACCAGTCCTTACTGATTGAAGAGACGCATGGCCTTCCTGGGGATGAGGGCATCTTGCCATCTCTGTGCAAAAGGGAACTTCATCATCATTTATACTCAAGGCAGGAGGCCAGCATCCCAGGAGTGGGGCCCTGTCCTTTGCCTGGTCTCCCCCAAAGTCTCCTCTTGCTTCACAAGCGGCTCCATCATCCCTGGGCAGTGGGGTGGCTGGGATGCACCCAGAGCAGAGCAGGTCTGCAGGGCCCTCAGTGAAGGTGCTTTTAAAGTGGCCACTCAAGATTCTGTTGAATGAAAACCAAGTACAATGATTCCACTGCACCATCTTCTACCTCGTTTCCTGCCTTGGCCTTCTGAAGCAAAACTAAAAATAGCCCTCATTTGCTGGGATTCATGATGTGCTGGGCTGCTCTAAAAACCTTGCCCAAGTTTGCACTTTTAATTCCCATAATAACCCCAAGAATAAGGCATTGTTATTCCCTTACAGACGAGGGAATGGGGCCCAGGGAGATGAGTAGGAGCCCGGGGCCGCCCAGTGCACTGGGGCCTTAGTGTCGGATTCTAGATCTGTGTGGAAGGCTCTGAGGACAGGTGCTCTCTCCACTGTCTATGAGGGGAGCAGCTCTGAAGCCTCCACCTGATTGCTGGCCCTTGGCTCCCCTGATGTCACCCTCTTCTAGGATTAACCACTGATTAGGCTGCACCTCTCCTAATCTGATCACTTCACCCCTGAACGTTCTTGCATGGTCTCACACATGTGCCTTTGGGAGGCTCCTCTTATACAAACTGTAAAAGTCACTGAGCATTCAAGGGCAAGGCCTGTTTGCTTCTAGGCTCCCCCATATGCTCAGCACTTGGACACATGGTTTTCAGCCAATGCAGGTCGCAATTGTGGCATCTTGGAATGGCCACATGTGGATGAATGGCCAAAATCAGTGGCGTGTGGGTGGCGCTGGGTGAGGCAGGAAGTTAGTGCAGAGATGTCTGCAGCGTGTGAGGCATGTGTTAGTGGCATCTGTGTGCACATTGGGGGTTGGTGTGTTGGTTGTGTGTGCGTGTTGGGTGGGAGTCAGGTGTGTGTGTTGGGTTTGTGCCAGGCATGTGCTCTGGACACCTTGTGTGTGAGATAAACGCTGTGCGTGTGTGCTGATCTGTCTGTCATCTGTGTATAACGCGTGTGTATGTTTGATGAGTGCTGGGTGCCTGGTATGTGCATGTGCTTGTGTGTGTGAGGTTAGTGTCACATGCTTTCCATGTGCATACGTCACAGGCCTGTTCTGCAATGTGCCCGTACTATGTTAAGTATGGTGCTGTATCTCTACTGACCACAAACACGACCTTACGGGATCGGTGCTCTTGATGGTCTCCCCTGTTGATGAGAACGCTGAGGAATAAGGGTTTAAATGACCAGCTGTGGTCACACAGCTCACAAGGAACCAGGCTAACTCAAGTCTGGTCCATTGTACAACTTCGGTTTCTGAGCCAGCAGCTGTCAAGCCAGCTCTTGCCTCAGAATCCCTGAGGACCAGTTAAAACCCGGAGCCCTGCACCTGTCCCTGGCGGTTCTGCCTCGGCAGGGTTGGAGGAGGACTCAGGGTTTTTGCTTTCTTTCTTTTCTTTTTTTTTGAGACAAGGACAGAGAGAGAGAGAGAGAGAGAGGGAGAGAATCAATTTTTATTGAGTTTTTCACATGGCTTCCGTTGCTCTGACACTTAGTTGTGCATGTGGGTGCTGCGGTTTGAACCCATGTACTTGTGCATGCTGGGCAAGTGCCATAACCACCAGAGCCACCGCTCCAGCCCAGATTTTTGCTTTCTTAATGAAGTGATGCTGATGCTGCCAGCCTGGGGACCCCACCTGGAAGCCATTGCTCTTCACACCCTCTCTCCAGAGCAGATGGGGGCCGAGGAAAGCACTGCTGATGGCTGAGCAACAGCAAAGCCCTTGTGGAGCTCTGAACTGATACCTTAAATGTGAGCTCTTCCCCCTCCTTGAGTGACAAGGTGCTGGGATCCAATGACGCACATGCTATTGAAAAGGGAAGGCAGCTCTCTACCAAGAAACGGATTGCAAGTTGCAGGCCTCTGTCCCATTAGCAATTCTGAACTACAGGATGGTGAGTTGCACTTTCCAAGGAGAAAATAATACACGGCACAGTGTTTTCCAGGGATTAAATAGTTTTCTTTCTGTGTATTTATTCCCCAGAAAATACTGTCTCAGCCGTTGTGCCTGTAGTTTCTGGAGCTGGAAACTGAGGTCAGCAGACTCCCTGGTCCCACTCGCCCCCTGAACAGTGTGTGTGCCCTGTGTGAATCGAATCAGCACTGCCTGCCTTGGGGTTTTGAGGGTTACGTAAAGCAACGTGTGGACACCGCCGGGCAGTGTTTGGCGTGTGGCAGCCATGGGTGCTGTTCCTGTCCCTCTCTGTGCCTTCTGCTGTGTGTTCTCCCGACCAGGATCAGAGAATGGGATAGAGACTGGGGCACTGAAAGCTGACAGATGCTCAGCTCTGCAGTTCCTTCAGGACTGAGGTGGAGTGGGGGATGAGGAGATGGGGGAAAACTGCAGATGTTGTTTCTAATGCGACAATGAAATGAAGCAGAGTGACTTCTATTCGCTGGCCCTTCCCTCTGGCTTTTCCTGGAAATGCCTCAGTATTGAAATCGAGTGGCCACAGGGCTTCAGGCAGGACCACAGCTCTCCCACAGGTTTCCAGCAGGCTTTATACGCCAGGACGTGAGGTGTGTCAAGTGGAAATCCCATGTTGCAGAAGGTACAGAAGTCGTTCCCAGGGTCTGCTGCATTCGAATTTGCTATGCGGCCTTCTCAGCAGTGTTCCCCTGGTGGCTAAGGCTGGATTCATCCCTGTGAGGTTGTCCCTGGCAGCTGGCCTTGCATGGCCCTGTTAAGCGCACTGAGGTGGGCTCTGAACCTCAGTTCTGGCCATCCTTGAAGTGAGCTGCAGGCAGAAAGAAGAGGGTCTTTGGAAGGAGACCCCCAATCACCACTTTTCCACAGTCTCAAAAGCCTCAGTGTTCTCTTACTTTTTCTCCTCCTCCTCCCCTCCCCTCCCCATCTCCCTCTATTTCAGAAGTCATGCCAGCCAGAGCAGCTGAGGCCAGATCCATTGCAAGTGCTTACTTCCTGTCCTATTGAGCATACTACTGGGAAGCTTGTGTTGTCCCCCTGGTGGTAAACTGAGGCTTAAGACAGAGAGGAGAAACCAGCCTAGAACCTTGTAGAATGCAGTGCTAGAACATTTTAGAATTGAGAAGTGAATGTAAGTCAGAACCTTTCTGATCCTTTTTATCTTCACAATGAGGCAAACATCTTTATCAAAAAATCTTATTGGAAAAAATCAGACCACATATATAAAATACTCTATGTAGCACCAAGAATGGAAGGATGCTTAATAAATTCAATTTCTTTTCCTTCCTTCAAATCCCTGGTATCTAGCTGATTTTATGTACTCAGAAAACCCTGCCTGCCCTGAGTTCGTCTTTCATCCCAGACTAGCACTGTTTAATTCCATTTCCTCCCATCTTTCCCACTCAACGTTCTTGTCTCCTGGCTTGGAAAATTAGCAACCTGTCAATCTGGGCTCAATATCTGCCTCAGCAGCACTCACTTGGTCCCTTCCCGTGGTTGACAGAGGGTACTATGTCCTTGCTATTCCATCCACCTGCATTGTCAGCATGGCATTTCAGTCTTTATTAAGCATTATTAAACGTGGCTACCATATATTGAGTGTGTGCTATATCTCAGGGACCATCCAGGGCTCAGGGAAGAGTGTCTGCTTGATCTTCCCATCATCCACCAGCGTTGCATGCTATTACCAGGCCTCATGGTCCAGATGAAAGCAATGCTGCAGAGAGAATTTAAGTGACTTACTTAAGGTCACACAGCCAGAAAGCAGGAGTGTGGGGATTCAAGCCATGAAGGAGGTGCTCAGGCTGGAAGGTGTGGCCTCCATAGTCCTCACACAACAGGGCTGTGGACCTGCGTGGCTTTGGAGTGAGGACACCTGGGTCTTCCCCTGCCAGGTGTGAACTGCATGGCATTAGCCAAGTTTCTTCATTTCTCTGTGCCACCTCCTGTAAGAGGAGCCCCGAGTAGTGGTGCTGGGCAGACGCATGGAGCTCCTGTTGGTCCCACTGACCACTGAGCCACTGCTTTCTAGCAAGGCTACTAGGTTCTTTGAGTGGGCCCAATGTCATCCCAAGCTATCAATTTTCTCTCTTTGTTTTCCAGGTAATGAACCAAAAAGATCATGTCTGAAGTTCAAGGAACAGTTGAGTTTTCTGTAGAGCTACATAAATTCTATAATGTGGATCTCTTTCAGAGAGGGTGAGTATGCCTCCCTGTGCAAATGTGTGTGTGTGTGTGTGTGTGTGTGTGTGTGTGTGTGTGTGTGTGTTGTGTATCTTTTCTGGCAGGGGGTGGAGATAGTTGAGGGAAGGTTATATATTTGAGATTAATGAGGAAAAAATTTTCATTTTTTCCTGCCAAATAGAAAATACAAATTTTTAGGGTGTCTGAAAATGAATTATATGCTTACCAATTCTAGAATATGCTAATTATCTCCTTTCCACACCCCTTTCTACCTTCTCTCTTCTCAGTTCCTCTTTACATTAAATATGTAAATTTAAAGAAAAGTGGGCCTGTGGGGAATGAAGCTTGCTTGTGTAGCTCTGATAACAGTGTCCATGTGCTCACTGTTTGGACCATCTCCCTAAAACTATGTTGAAAAATCTCTCCCTTTAAAAATATAATTAAAATATAGGTGGTTCCTTATGGGGGGATATGGTGTGTTATATGCTGGACCTATGGGAGTCCTCATGATAGACTTTGGTCTCAGGATCATTAAATGGTTACCATGTAGGTCAGCTTGTGTCACTGGGTCAAAAGACCTTGAAGACAATTCAGAGGAGGGAAAGGTCCATTTTGGGTCCTATTTTTGGTCTGTGGTCAGCTGGCTGCATTGCTGAGCCCATGGTGAGATAGCATCATGGGAGAGAGGGCGTGGTGGAGAGGGAGAAAGGGGCTGGGGACAAGATAGACCCTCCCAGGGGAGGAGTCCAGGAATGACCTATCTCCAACTGTGCCCCACCTCCTGCAGTCCACTAGTCCATTCAATGGATTAATCCACTGATGAGGTCAGAAGCCTCAGGATCCAATTGATTCCATGAGCTCCTGAACATTATTGCATTCTTCAACATGTGAGCCCTGGGGGATGTTCCAGACCCAAGCCATGACAGCTACAGAAAGCAGATAACACAGACTGGAACTCGTATGTTCACAATGGCCACAACTGCCTTTTCCTGTGTTAGAGACGGAGAAAAAACTCCATAGAACTTGGTTTGTTTTTCTATCCAAAGAAACAAAGCAGATAATTGTCCACAACAAGGGGCATCTGTTTGCTTTTCTGCATAACAAAACACCCTAAAACTCAGTAGCTGGAAAGAACAATTTTCCCTTTAGATTAGGGTAAGCAGTTTGAGCGGAGCGTGGCTGGGTGGTTTTGCTCAATTGGACCAGGCTCCACACATCTCACTGTGCTCCCTCACAGTTCTGCATGACTGGGAACCTGCTGGTGTCCCATCCTCCAGTAGGCCAGCCTGGACCTGGTTGCAAGAGCCAGAGTGGAGGCACATATACATTTTTTTTAACTTTAAAAAACCGTATGCATTCATGGGGTAGAGTGTGCTATATCAATATGTGTGGACATGTGTATGGTTAGATTAGCATGGCTGGGATTCCCCTCCCCTCAAGAACTTAAATTTATTATGTCAAGAACAATCAAAATCCTTTCTTGAGCTATTTTGAAATGCATAGTTTGTGCTTGTCAGTTGTGCCACGTTATTATCATTATTATCCTGACATTGGAAATTGTTCCTTCTACCTTATGGCATCCCTTTATCTATTAGCCATCCTGCCTCCACTCCCTCCTCTCCTCAACTCTTCCCAGCCTCTGATAACCAGTATTGTCTTCTCCATTTCTCTGAGATCAACTTTTTAGCTTCCATGTGCAACTGGGAGTGTGCAGTATTCGTCTTTTTGTGCCTGGTTTTGTTTATCATGATGTCTTCCAGGTGCATCTGTGTTGTCACCAATGATGGGAGTTCAATATTTTCTATGGCCAAATTATATTTCTGTGTGTGTGTGTGGGGGGGGGGTATTTTCTTTATCCATTTATTCATCGACACATATGATGGACATCTAGGTTGATTCCATGTGTTGGCCACTGTGAATACTCTTTTTGACATACTAATTTCCTTTTGTTTGGCTGCAAACATAGTGGTGAAATTGCTAGATCCTATGGTAGCTCTATTTCAAGTTTTTTGAAGAACATCTATAGTCTTTCTATAATGGCTAATTCACAACACCACCACCAATGCATGAGAGTTTCCCCTTCCATGAGCCACATCACTTTGTTGTTTTAATTGCATTTCCCTGGTGATTAATGATGTTGAGCACTTTCTCATACGCTTGTTGGCCTTTTGCATGTCTTCTATTGAGAAATATTTATTTAGGTCATTTGCTCAACCTGTCAATGCCCAGCCTTAGAATTGGTCTAAAGTTGTTTTTAATGCATTCTACTGGCTACAGCAAGTCAAAAGCCAGTGCAGATTCAGGGTTGAGAAAGAGATACAATCCCTTGAGGTTAAGGGGAGAACTCATGCACATTTCTACAATCTACCACCAATGTTTGACCCTGGTTTCAGAATGTTAGCTCTGAAATTAGTGCTTTTTGTGTGCCATGGTTCCCTCTTACAGAGGGTGGAATCCAGTGGTTTGGAGCAGTGACCTGAACCAGGCAGTGCTGGGGGTAGGGAGAGATTGTTCCACAGCAGGAGACCCATGGGGTCTTCCAGTGCAGCTCTAGAGCTGGGCTTTGATGAGGCAGAGCTCTGTGCCTCCTTCTGGAAGCTCCACTGCTGTTGGTCTCTCTCTCTCTCTTCATTTGGTCAGAAGTTGCATGGAATAGACATAAGAGCTCTGGGCTGGGGCCAGAATGTTAAGGTGGGTGCTGCGCCTGTCTCTGGGTAAACCCCAGGCACATTGCTCTGCTCCTCGGGTTCCACATTTGCGAGGGAAGGAAGCAGTTTTGGTGGTGTTGTGTCATCCTGAGGTTAGACACTTTTTGTTATCTCCTGGCTAACGTCCATTTCTGACAGCCAGCTTGGGGTCAGAGTAGAACAGTCCAGGGCCTTAACATAGCCAGGTGGAGCAGGGTGGAGCCTGGCCTCCAAAGTGGCTTACGTTTTCCCCAGGGTGCACAGGACAGCCACCATGAAAATGGAAAGAATGTATTATAAGTTTTATTTGCAATTATTTACATCAACAAGGAGAAAGAAACCAAACTTCAGTAACGAATAGAATACAGATTGCCCCTGGAAACCGTGCCTTTTCCATAGGTCAAACAGTCACGAGTTGGGCTGAAGCAGTGGCTCAGTGGTTTTTGGTGCTTGCCTGGCATGCAGAGGGACATGGGTTCAAACCCCAGGACCACTATGTACACAGTGAAGTGTCAGAGCAGCAAAAGCCACATGAAAAACTAAATAAAATCGATTCTCTTTCTCTCTCTCTCTCTCACTATCCCTCTCTCTTTAAAAACAGAACAAAACAAAACAAAAAAAAAAGCAACTAAAAAAACAGTCATAAGTCCGCTCCTGTAACTCAGGTCTCAAGAAAAAAGAGGGTGTGTCCATTCCACAGCTGGGCTGAGGCCACGCTCACATTGTAATTTATCTGGCCAGTTGTATAAATCTGCAAATTGTTTTCTGCCTCTAACAACACACACACACACACAGGCACACACACACACGCACACACACGCACGCACACACACACCCCTCTTAGAACTCTGAGGGAATCATGAATTGAAGGTGATAGTAATAATGGAAGAATGGAAAACACAAAGGAATTCCAGAATGGTGCTTACTTACTCCTTGCAAAACACCTCTTGCCATACACACTGAGGTGAAACCGACAAGCTAATCAGATCCACAACACGCAGGCTGAGGGATTTGGAATTCTGCAGCAACTCCTTGATACGCAGGTTCGTGAGCATCGTTCACCACGCACACCTCAGCCCACCTGTGCACCGGGCCTTCAGGTACTGGCCATCCTCGTGACATAACCTCCACTGGGAAAGCATTCAAGGACACCTCAGCCACCTGCACACCCCGTGAAGGGGGTGCCTGCTCAGCAGGCCTCCGAAGTCCTTCTCCTGAGAGCTGTGTGTTCTGGGGAGCTTCTTGTTTAGCAGTGCTCACTGCCGAAGGCTGATAGTGAATTATTTAGCTCCAGCCAGGGCTTGCCATCACTGTGATATATATTTTAATAAGAAGAAAAAGGTGAGGTGTTCCCATAGAACGTAAGACCTGTATTTTAAATCATAGGTTATGACTAGTCTTGTCTTCTAAAAGACCTTTTCCATATTTCTGAGGCATGTTGTAGATGGTAGAATTATACATGCTCATGATTTATAAATAAATACATAGGTGTTGAGATTGCATGCTCAAAACTGTTATTCCTAGGCATGCACGTGTTAAGAGCTGGAGAATGAAAATGGAAGGGAGGGCAGCAGAAGAAAGAGACTGGGGGAGGAAGAAGGTGAGGGAAAGGGGCCCAAATCACACTGTCCTATTGCCTGCATGTCTGAGCGTACAGCGATGAGTCCCCCAGTGTGTGTGATGCAAGGCACTAATAAAAATACAGGAGCCACTCCTATCATCTCACAGCCAAAAGAGCAGCGAAACAGAGTCTACTCGTCCATCGGAACAGGAAGATGCTCACAGGCCCAGCTCTTAACGCCAGCATTTGGTGGTTCCCAGGAATGGGCCCATTTGGACTCACACTTCAGATGTGGAAGACAGAATGATCATATGATCCAACATGCGTTGGGGTGGGCTTCCTGGCAGCGGCTTCTATGGACAGACCTCAGCATGGTTTTGGGAAAACCTCTCAGGGGGAGGTTCTGGTATGTATAGGTCTGATCTGCAAGAAAACATTGAAGTTAATAGTCATCTACTTCTAGGGAGCTGTGGCAGTCTGGGTGTGATACCACTATGATTCTGATTCTGCCAGGGGATCTTTTTTCTTTTTAAGAGAGAGGGACAATGAAAGAGAGAGAGAGGGAATATCAATTTTTATTTAGTTTTTCATGTGGCTTTCGTTTTTCTGACACTTCATTATATATGTGGTACTGGGGTTCAAACCCCCATCCCACACATGCCAACATGCCAGGTGAGCATTGTAACCACTTCAGCCCACGCCAGGGGATTTTCTGATAGGCATGATCCCTGGTGGTTGAGAGCTAAAGATTTCTCTGCAATGAGTCCCACAGGATCCATCCTTGGAGTAAAGCATAATTACTTTCCCAGCAAGTGCTCCATGGAGAAGGGCTGGCTGCAATCCAAGCATGGTGGGCAAGATGGGGCCCTCGGGTAGCTTGGGAAGGGAAATGAATGAACTCCTGATGGCAGGAAAGAGGCAAACTCGAGTATTTAGGGAATCTGGTCATTTTGGGGCACAAGGATATATGTTCTCTACCTAGAGCCACAGGGGTGGTGTGACCGTCAACTTTCCACTACTATAACAATGCCTTCAATAATAGGAAGAGAAAAGGTTTATTTTGATTCACAGTTTTGGAGGTCTCAGTCCATGATCCATTGTCCCCACTGCTTTGGGCCTGTGGCCAGGCAGCACATCACTGAAACACGTGGCAGAGAAGAACCTCTCACCTCATGGCTGAGAAGTAGAAAAAGAAAGAGGAAGAGACCAGGGTCCCACAATATCCCTCAAGGGTGTGATACTAATAACCACCAGGCCCCACCTCCTCAAGGTTCCACAGCCTCCTAATTGCACAAAGCTGGGAAGTAACCCTTCAACACATGGGCCTGGAAGAGGCATTCCAAACCCAAATCACCCATTCCTTCCTGGGCTCCAAAGGTTCCTCTCCATCTCACCATGGAAAATGCATTCATTCCAACCCCAGAGTCCCAGAGTCTTAACCGTTACAGCATGGTTCAAATGTCCTAGTCCAAAGTCTCCTCTGAGATTCAAGGCAAACTCAACCATGACCCACCCCCACCCCATAGAAATCATCAAGAAACTGAAATACCTCCATGCCATGATCATGGGATAGAGAGAAGGTAAGCATCCCAATTCCAAATGCAAAGAGCAGGAAGAGTCAGCGGGGACTGGACTGAAATAAGACAAAAACCCAGCCGGGCAAACATGGTGTGCTACAGCTCCACACGGAGCACGTGGTGGCCGGATAATGGCTCCCCAGGGAGCGGGGAGCTCTACCCCTAGAACCTTGCTGGCTGCAGCCCACAGGGCCTTTACTTCCAGCAGTGGTGCCCACAGCTTCCCTCAACCTGTGTCCAGCATTCCTGGTGTCTTCCTACCTGGCGTCTCCTTTGCAGCTTCCACGTCACTCTCACAGCTCCAGGCACTGCCCTAGCAGGAGCTGCTTGCGGGGACACTATCCTGCACTGCCTGGCTTTGCTTTGGAATCTCAGCGGAAGCCTGCAGAGGCCACAGCTCCGCGTGCCTGCAAAGCCAGCAGCACTTGGTGAGCCCAAGGTCTGCTGCCAGTGCTGACTGCATCTGGGCTTGCCTGGGCCACAGCTGCAGCAGCCTCTCAGTGCCTCGTTGGCTTAGGAGACTACGGGGCTCCAGGGCGTTCTTCTGAAGAGACTCTGCTCTGACAAGTACTGGAAACAAATTTGCATTTCTACCTCTGCATCCAGATGGTTGCCAATTTACTTTTAAGATGCCCTAGAGGGATAGTTCCTATTGTGGTGCAAAGCGCAGGACTTATTAACTCTGCACTCCTTGGCTGAAAACTTGCACTCACTACAGTTTAGCCCAGGCTGAAAAGTTTTCAAATCTTCCTACTTTATTCTTTTGGTTCCTGATTCTCACTATCAATCTGGATAAAGGCGGAATTAGTACCCAGGCCACTGCCTGGATGTATTGCTGCCTTGGCACTGCCGGTTCACTGTCACTGTTGAGCACGGCCTGCTACAGAGTCTCAGGATGTGGGCAGAGTGCAGCCAGGCGTTACCTGTAGTGTGGCCGGCATGCCCTAGTCCACCTGTGCCTAAGGCCTGGTTTCCATTGCAGCTTTGTGGCTTTTCTTTAGCTGTCTGTGTTCCTGTCCACATACTGGTTGTGGAGCCCTGTCGGTACCACCCGTTAAGCTGCTCTTACACCTTCTAGGCTTTCTCTAGCTCCCCCAGACTTTCCCAGACTCCTGCAAAACAATTCCAGAGGCTTCCCAACACCATTAGGTATGTAGTAATGGCAAAGGCCCAACTTGTTGGTATCCATTTCCTATGTTAGTATGCTTTCTGTCTCTGTAACAAAATACCGGACATAACACAAAAAGAGTGTTATGTCAAAACTCATAGTTTTGAGTTTTAGTCCATGATCAATGGGCCTGGTGGCTTTGGGATGTGCTGCGGTAGCAGATCATGACAGAAGCCCATGGAAGAGCCAATTGCTTATTTCACAGCCGGAAGTGAGTAAAGAGGAGGAGGAGGCTTCAAGGGCCCATAGTGAGTAGAAGACTTCCCACAAGGCACTGCCTCTGAATGTATCCACCACCTCCCAATAGTGTCTTAGCACATGGGCCTGTAAGGGTCACTCCAGATGCACACCATAGCAGGTAAAATTTAGAGCTGGGATTTACAAGAGGCCGAGTGTGACTGTGGTCACAGGCTCTACCTCGTTTCTCCAGCTCATGGGAAATGGCCCTGGTACCACCATCTGATGTCCAGCTTAATCTTCCTTCCTCTGGACACAAAGGAACCTTGTGTTGAGTCTACTGCATTGGAAGCACATTATACAGAACTCAGAACATTGCCCTAGAATTGTCCCTGGTCAGAGAGTCACTGTTACATTTACAATGAGGAGTTTCTCCAGTTCCAGAATGCACACTGCCTTTGGGTTATGTGTGCTTTGAGCAAACAGTCAGCTTGCATTTATCCAAAGTCTATATTGACCAAGACAAATTCTCAAAGCAAAAACTTGTCCTCAAAGCAGTCCACAAATATTAGAAGGTGCCACTCCCATGGTCATAAGTAAACTCATGCTGACCAACAGGCAGGGCAGAGATGTGCCGGAGACCCTGGCTCTGGAGGTCAGACATGAATTGAAGCTCAGCTCTGCCACTCATGGACTGGGAGGACTCGGGGACAGCCTTTAAAATCACACTGAGCCAACATTTCATAAACTATTAAATGTTGCTAACAAGCCATGTCATGGGGGCATCCTGAAAGGTTATGCCATTAACACATGCAGGTAAGCTAGCAGGCACCTTGCATCTTGTAGATGCTGTCTAAATTGTCACCGTCACTGGTGCACATTTGCCTCCAGTGTTTGTAACACTATTAATCTGTTTGTAACACTATTAATGCAGTTCCTATCCAAGATGGTGTGTGTAACCACCTTATTTTCCTGTTCAAACCCTCTGATTTCCTGTTGCTCTCTCTCCCTCATCTGCAGCTCTGAATGGTTTCACTTTAAGCTTCAATGTAGTGTCACAGGTCACCCTTGGTCCCTGCCCCACAGTGTCACCATTGAAAACTACCCCATGCGAGTTGCAGCTCAAATCTGTTTATCTACAGACCATTCCTGTAGATTCATAGTTACCTCCCATGTTCAGCCCAAGTTTTATGAATCCTCCTCCTTTCTGTGTCCCTATGGTTTAGCTCTTCAATAAGATGCCTTAGGCAGTCATCTATCCACATGCTCGTTACTGTGGACACTGACAAGTATTTGCTATAGAATTAGGCTCCAAAATGCTCTAAGGGAAAGAGTGAGCCCCTGCCCTCAAGGTGTTTACTAGCTAATGAGAGAGACAGAAAAGTGCACAGGAAATGACCATGATTTGTGTTATCATGACAGACCTGGGGTACTGTGAAGAGACGCAGAGGGGAATCCAATCTGTAGGCAGAGACAGAACAGACTCCTGAAGTGAAGCCACAGCAGAACTGTCACTTGAAGGATAGAGAGCAATCAGCCATGCAGAGGACCTGGAAAGGCAGGTGAAATCAGGAAGCAGAGCCCACCTGAAAATCCAGAGATGAAATTCATGGTTGGAGTGAAGAATGAAAATGGGGGAAGGAATGGGTTGAAGGTGAAGGAATGTCTGATTTGTGTATTTATTTGTTTATTTACGGCAGCATACTTGTGATTGAGTCAGGGTTGCGGGGCAGCTAAGGGTCATTTGAGGTGTTTTGTGTAATGCCTCTTCTCTTCAATAAATATAAGCTCATTAAGAGGCTGGAGAGAAGGGAAAGGTGGGGATGATAGGAAGGGATCTTGAGGGGGGATTCACAATGCAGCTTACTCTTTACTCCCAAATAATACTTATGCAATCATTTAATTCTGGGAAACACACCTTTATATCTGTTATGGGGGGAAATGTAGAAGAGTCAATAGACTGGGGTATGGGTGATGTGGGGTAATTCTGGATTAGGATCAGGGCATATCATTGTTACTACATATGCATTTATGATTGTACAACAACATAACTCCTCAATAAAATTAAAAAACTAAAAAGAGCAAGGATCTGATCTTGCTGTTGCCAGTGCCTGGCACAAAACCTGCGTACTGGGAGGGAAATAACAGCCTCTGTTGGATTGGCTTGGACTTCTTGGTTCTGCTTTCACAATGCCTTCCACTGAAGTGGAGCCTTGTGTTATGTCGGTAGAAGATGAGTCCTAACTCCTCAAGTATCGCTAAACCAGCGCTGCTTGGTGCGTGGCCCATGATCCAACAGCACCATCACTTAGCGCTTGTTAGGCATGCAGATCTGTGGCCCCTCTCTGTGGCCTACTGTGAGTCTCAGGGGACCAGGTGACACTGCTGAAATGCACAGGGAGCACTGGGGAAGGGATTTCTGTGCAAATGGACACACGGTCGTGAACTGGAATTGCCTGGAGAGCTACAAGTCTGCCCTGCAGCCCAATTCCATGAAAAATGTGCACAGTGGGGTGGAGGTGCAGGCACTTGCCAGAGTTCCTCGGACCATTCCCAGGCTGCAGAGGCCAAGGAGCCCCAGCCTCTCAGTGTTAACCACTTTACATGAGGAAAACGAGATTCTGATTCCTCAAATGGAGTGGGGCTCTGACTTCTCTTCCCCAGTGGGGACTGGGCCGTAATTCCCTTTGCAGATATTTCGTCTTCTACGGAAATTGCAGATTCAGCGCTGCCTTTTCAGCATGGTGCTGGGGGTAGAAAAGCAGGAGGAAGATTTATTTCACATACAGCATAATAATTTTATCTTAAGGAAATATTTTTAGCTGAATGATTACTTTTGAAACCACTAATGCATATTTGTCAATCATAAATATATACTCACAGCCCATTTGTCTATTTAAGCGAGTGTGAACCTTCTTTTCTAATGGTGGTATTTGAAGTGGAGCTAGCATTTGTCCTCAAACATGAGGACGAACTTGGTTTTAAATCCCAGTTCAAGCGAGGGTGTAGGTCAAGCTGATTTTCTTTCCACATGAGGTTTCTCTTCCTTTGATATTCAGGCATCTCTTTTCTTTCCTCCCATGGGTTTCTGCCCAGGAGTTTAGATGGTTTCACTGAATAATTCTGTCCCAATCCACAGGATGGTCTCACCAGAAGGACCTCTGATTAGTGAGAACAGATCCAACGTAAAAGTTCACATGCTCATGGAAACCGTCAGGATTGAGCTGACCTTTGAGCACATGTGCCTGCCTTCTCTGCTGGAGAGATCAATGGGGGCAGAAGTCAAGTGACTGCCCAGAGAAATACCATCTCACGCCTCTTCCCTGTTTCCCATCACAGCCTAACGTTCAGTGACAGCTGGCTCCCCTGTGAAATTACCTAACCAGCCCTGGTGTGCCCTAATAGACTCTGAAATAGCATTATCTTTGCTTGCCAGAGATCTATTAATTGATTTGTCTGGTTCTGTCAAAAGCAATCCTTTTTTTATTACTTTCTTTATTAATACAAGTTGAAATCTTTTTCATTCCTTCCCATGCATTGGAAAAGATGTGGGGATTAAAAATGTTTGAGAGCCCCCTGGAATGTCAGGTTTTGCAGGACAAAGAGGTGGTCCTGGCAGATCTAGGAGGGAAGGTGGAGGTGAACCTGTGAGGTGGAGTGGCCAGGCTCTCACAGTGAGGCTCTGGGAAGGCTAAGCATTCTCCATAAGGAACAGTCCTCAGGCGTGATTTGACACACATCAGAAGGGATGGAGTTGATACCCCAGTCCTGTGACTTTCTAATTATGCAAAATGATGCATTCTTTTTTTATTTTCACATTTATTTAAATATTTTCACAAAATATTTAAATATGTTATTTATCTGATTTAGAGAAATTAAATCTATTTATTTGCTTTAGGGTATTTATTGTTTGCAGTAGGGTTTTATCCAGCACCAAGAGTGCAGATGTGTTTGATGATCTCTGGAACTTTCCTTCTCTAAAATTCAATAATTATGATTTTAATAAATGTCTGATCCCCCATGTGACATGTTATCAGTTTTCTTGTGAATTGTGAAGAGACTTTAGTTGCTGAAGTGCTGATGTACCTGGATGTTATGGACTAGTTTCCTAGCAGATCCACATTCATGTACCAATTTCCCTGTCCCACTTTTAGACCATTTGCCTTTTAATCTGTGACTTCATGAGCCCGCTGTTCTGAGCTGTTTATCCTCTTAACCCCCGGCTGAGGACATGCTCAGTAGGTAAGCAAGGAAAAGACCTGTCCAGGGGGCTGGCGTTGCCCTGCAGGGATGTGACATGGCTCCCATGAACTCAGAGCCACGGGGCCTAATCACAGGCAGAGCAGGCTGCCCCTGGGAAGTGCTGTCCTTTCTAGTCTCCTACTCTAAAGAAAGGTACCAGGGTTCTCACCCAGGTCGTTCAGTGGACAGCACAGACAGCAGACAGCAGTGTTGACTCTGGCCCCATTCCTTCCCTCACCAGCAGGCCACCAGGGGCAGGTCACTAAACTGCACAGATCTATTTTTTAAATTTGTTTTTACAGCAGCTTCATTAGATGTCAATGAGGTATACTTATAAAACAGCTGGTTTGACCCGGGTCCAGGCCTCGCTGTACTAACTAAGATGGCAGGAGCCCACCGTAGGCTCCATCCATCACCATCACTAGAACTGTCCAATCAGCCTTGGCAGGTTAATGCCCCGCTGGAGGAGACTGCGGATCTGGTCAGCTCTGAACTGGAGCTCCCTCCTGGGTTTGAAGCAGGTGTCTCATACTTGCTCATTATTGCCAGTCCCTCGAGAAGGAGACTCCACGTTGGTTCTCACCAGCCTCACATTTTCTGTCTTGTTGGTTCTGTCCTGGAGATCCTGGACAGGACAGAGAGGAAGACCCAGCCGGGAATGCATGTTGTTCACAATGTCCTGTGGGGGAGAGAAGTGAGGTAAGCAGTGGGGAGAGGGCAGTGTCATAGGATGGTCAGCTGCTGCAACCCAGGATGTATTAGCTGGGAATGTTCCCCGGGTGTCAGGGGAGCCGTTGAGTCCGGGGGTCCAGAAGCATTGGGATGTTGTGGTGTAGAGGGCAGCTGGAATCCAGGCTGAGGTTCCTCAGCTCATAGCCATGACAGCCTGGTTCAGCACCACAAACCTGGGTGAGCTCAGACCGTGTGCCAGGACCTCTCCCGTTTCCACTCACTGATGCTCCTCTCAGCCCTACGAGCCCTACATTATGTTTTCATTTTATGGATGAGAGTACTCAGGCCAAGGTCACCTACTACCCCATAACAGGGTCAGGGTTTGGATTGATAGCTCTGTTCTCAAAAGCCAGTATCATCAACGCTGCTTTTTATTTTGTTGGTGAGGCCATGCTCCAAAGAGAAAATTCACAACGTAAATACATTTGATGGTGGAGAAACTTGTAAGAGTCTAAGTTATAGCTGTTGGGGAGATGTAAGGAGAATCAGGATGAAGAAGTCATAGGGTCCAAAGGACAGAGGATCTGGGGGAGAAACACCTAAGGATAAGTGTCACAGAAGAGCAAGGGGTTCAAGGATCAAAATGTCTTTACTGTATTGAGCTTGGTCTCAGGAAGGCAAGGCTGGCCTTTGCCAGAACAATCTAAATGATGAAAGCCAGCCAGAGAGTCTGGTCTGCAAACATGGATGTGACCTGGGACTGCAGAGGAGAATTCCACCTTGGCCTGGGGACACCTGGCATGGAACCAAGTCTTGCCATCCACTGTGACGGGAGTCAGGGTAGAGCTAATGAGCATAGTTATTTGCCACTTGATGCCCTCTCAGAGTGGCACTGCCAGGGGAGGGTTGTGGGGAAGGGTTCTTGGAGGAGGTGGAAGGGCAGACCGAGGCATTTGGACTTTCTCTTCCAGGGATACCACATTGGGGTGAGTATGGATGTTTTTCTGGGGGGATGAATGCCCCCAAAGTCTGTGTGGTAAGGGCTTGGTCCTTGGGGTGCTGCTATTGGGAGCTGAACCTATGGCAGGTGGAGCCTCGTGGAATGTCCTTAGGTAATTAGGAGTGTGTCCCCAAGGGGAGTTGGAGATGTGGTCCTGGTCCTATCCTTCTCTTTTATTTCTTGGTTCCTGGTTTGCTCTGTCATGCATGCCATGCCCTCCCTATCCAGCAGCCCCAGCTGAGGCCCAATGCGTCTACCTGGTCTTGGAGTAGAACCTTCAGAACTGTGATCCAGGTAAACCGTCACTCCTACACATTAACAATCTCAGGGGTTTCATTATAGTGCGAGAAAGCTGACCCGATACAGACTGTCTTAGGGAGGGGGTGATGCGATCATGTTTGTGCTGGAGTGCCGTTTTGTTGAAGAGTGGAGTGGAGGGTGTAACATGAAGGTGGTGCCTGCCTGTCGTGCTTCACACATGCATATTTGAATTCGTGTGTGTTTGGTGAGGTCACTTATGTCAGTTGGGTGGTGATATGAAGAAGATGCTCACTGAGCAGTGTGACAAAGAAGTTTCTTATTGTTCCTCGAATCCCAATGATTGATGCTTTTGAGAAGCCGGCTTTACATCTCTAGAAAGCTCAAGTCCCACTGTGATTTCTCTCTCATGACTAGTGAACCACAGGGAACGGTAATGAAACTGAATCCATGTGCTTTAGTTATAACTGGGAAGGTTTCTGGTTCTCTTCTGGTTCAGGACACTGAGGAAAAAACAGATCTAGTGGTGAAGATTAGGGAAGGATGCTGGATGGGATTTCTTCCGCTTCTCTCCACCCTCACTGACCTAGATCTTCAGACATAAGTGTGTGGAGGCAGAGGGAGAGGGAGATTTGAAGGAGGGAAGATGAATGGATTGCTGGATCCCAGGGAGAACAGAGTCCATCCCCCGGCTGTACTGAATGAATACAAGGGGAAAGCTTCCCGTAGGACTTCAACATTCATGATATTAAACAACAGAACTGCGTCTACCCTCAAGATGCACCCCAGTCAATGTCTCCCTAACCTTTCAAATTGGCAGAGCTTCTCCTGCACTTGCTGCCTGGCTTACCTGACCCTGTGGGTTTAAATGCCTTCTGTGTGCCGGTGACTTTCCAGTTCATAAATCTAGCTCAGCCTTCACATAGTCCCTTCTCCTGTATGGATGCTGAGGGCTCCAAGGGCCCATCTGAGATAAGTAGGGAAAAGTGCTTTGTTAATAATTAAAAAACAAACAAACAAACATAAAACTGCTTGCGTGAGCATGTGGGGATTGGTGCTGTCTTGGTTCCCTAGTGGTGTTGTAGCAAATTAGACAACAGGAAGGTGTCTCAGAGTCCCGGTGTTTAGAAGCCTGAGGTCAGGTGCTGGTGGGATTGATTGCTTTTCAGGGCTGTGAGGGCTCTGATGCCTGCCTCCATCCCAGCTCGAGTGGCTCCCCAGCAATCCTTTGGCCTAGAAATCCATCGCTGTACCTACCTTCCATCCTCACTGGAGTTCCAGCTGCAGCTCCTCAGGCTGTCTTCCCTCTGCAGGTCTGTCTCTGTGTCCAGGTTTCCCTTCCACAAGGACACACACAGGATCAGGGCCCACCCTAACGACCTCATTTTATCTTGATCAGTTCTGTAAAGAACCTGTGTCCAACTGAGCCGCTGGAATTTAAGACCTTCACGCCTCTCTTACGTGGGGAACATAAGCTAATTCATACAGGTGATATCACTGGTTTGTGTGGACATACCAGAATCCAGGCAAGCATGGAAAGGCCTGGCCTGTGTGTGGAGTGACACAAGCATGGTGCAGTCTGCCTGCATTTGCTGGGGACTAAAGGAGGTCCCTGGGATGTGACGATTTTAGTGTAAGATCAGGAAAATCCCAGTCCAAACTGCAGTGAGCTGGTCACCTCATGGGGACCCTGGGGTAAAGCAGGGCCCTTGGTGAGTGACAGCACTGGGGAGCTAAATAGCTGTCACCATAAGGACTTGGAATGTGAAGCTCATGCACATGAGGCTGAAAGGGGACCAGTGTGACATCATGAAGTCAAACAGTTCAGTAAGCCTGTACGTGGCACTGTTTAGCTTCCCTAAGGAGTGAATCAGGAAACCGGGCCCAGGAAGAGGGGACTCTTCCATCAGTAGACAGGCAGTGGGGCAGCAGGAGAATCCTCAGGTTTCCTGATTCCTAGGCAAGGCCTTTCCTTTCTGAACCAGCGCATTCCCCATCTTCCCGTGTGACCGATCTTGCACAGGTGTGAGGATGAGCGTGCGTGTGTGCAGGTAGACAAGCCACTGACAACTCCTGGTGGGAGTGTTCCAGAGACCCCTCATGGAGACCGGGCTCATGCTCAGGCCGCCTCCCTCTCATCCATCAGAAGGATAGATTCGCAAAGCTGCATGAGGTTGGGTGCTTAGAGGGCTGGAGAGGCGGACCCTGTGCCTCTCGCGGTGCAGCTGCTTTCTTCTGAATAGTAATGGCACACGGATGTTGACCGCGGTGAAGGAAGGGAGACAGCCCAGTGCTCTGTCTACATGAACTACCTTGTGGGGAGTTTGCATGTTTGGTATGTGAAACAATAACATTCTAAGGCGGGACACCAGACGTTCAAAGAGGTTTGGGATTTCAGCTCTGGATCAGAGTACTGAGTTTGAGTCCTGCCACATGACCTCTGAGCAGTACGGCCAGGGACAACCTATCTCACTGGTCCTCAGCTGAAAACAGAAGTAAGGACAGTACCTGCCTGCGTTGTGTGAACACGGAGGGAGGTGTGCCTGAGTATTACTACTCTTGTTCTGGTTAGCCTCCTCCTCCTCACGGTTACTCTGCACTCTTCGCAAGAGAGCGTTCCTCTGGTGTGTGGTTGGCCCGTGTCGGGTTCATGGTGAGGCTCAATTTTCTTGAGTGTGCTTTGCATTTCTGGCCCCTGTTTGCCCAGCTGAGCCTGAGGTAGGGGTGCCCATGCAGGCCACCAAGCTGCCTCTGTTGGGAGACAGTTCATGCATCCAACTGTTTCCTTCCCTCACTCTTCCATTCACTTCTTTCTCGTCATGCATATATGAATGGCCCTATGGCGAATGGTGGGAAATCAAAAAAAAGAGGAAGGGGAGAAAAAGAACAAGAACCGGACTGTGCTTAGTCCCTGCTGTATCCAAGAGTTGTGCCAAGAATTTTACCTGCATTGCTTCTTTTAGTTATCCTTGAGAGACAGATCATATCTTTCCAGTTTACACCTGAGCAAACAGCCTTCAACCAAGAGTGAAGCAAAATAACGCGCAGGGAGCCACGTGGGCCACTGTGTGCGAGGTCCAGGGTCCCTCCCAGGTGTGTCTCACTTCAAGCCCTCTGTCTGGAGAGCTTGCTGCGTTCTTTCCCAAACACATACTCCCAGACTTGTCAGCCAGTCCAGGAAGGGGGAAGCATGTTGGGGTCACCTTCTGTTTTTGCTGCAGTTATTCACAAGGGACATTCCTGCAGAGTGAGTCTGGGAGGGCCTACCTGACCCTTCCTGGCTGCACTGTTAGATGCTGATGCCAGGGCACCGGCCTGGAGTTTCTGCCAGTTGACCTCTGGGCTCTGTTTCCCTCCCTTGTCTATCTCAGGCCCTAGGGAGCATGTTGACAATGCAGACGACTCTTAAGTCTGGAAAAGACCAACTGTCCAGCTATGCTCTAAAAAAGTGCTGAGCGCCCTCAGAACCATGAGAGTGCCATTTTGTCATGAGTAACAGTCTCTTGGGAAATCTCTGGTGCTGGTCATGGTTTCTCTGAAGGCCAGACTGACCCTGGGAGTGACCCTGTGTTACTGGAATGGGGTTGTGTGAGCAGTCATGAATGTGAAGGCCCTCACTCTGGACGATGCAGGGTTAAGGTGGGAGACCGCCCGCAGGAAGGACCTACCCATGGGGCAGGAAGAAGATGGTGAAGGGCAGGTCAGAGGGGAGGGGTCTTCAGGTGCTGTTGTTTTTCAAGATCAACTCTTTCCTCAGGTTGAATCTTGCAGAACATCCTGATGTGTAGGAAGAGAGGAGCTGGCATGGGTGACGTTTCATTGGGAGACAACCCTGGAGGCTGCTCCTTAGACTTTGGGGACACCACTGTCCACACACTGGCCACTGGAGAGTGGAGTGGGGGTTGTGACCACTGTATGAGCAGCCTCTTTCCAACGCTCGCCATGAGCCTGGTTCTCTAAACTTCATACTTATCATCTCATTGGTTCTTAACCCCATGAAGTCAGGACTGCGATTCCACTGCTGTTTTGTAGGTGAGGACCCCAGAAGAGGTGTGAATTACAAGAGGCATCAGCACTAGGAGGTTGCTGCATGGTTCTAGAACAGATGGAGAATGTCCTGGGTCAATTCGGAGGCTGCTGAGTCCCCCAAAACTGCTGTGCCTGGCTCTGCCCCAACTCACCACCCGTGGGGACCCACAAGCAAAGTGGGTGGGATGACTGAGGACTACTGAAAAAGGAAGAATAAAATTCTCCAGAGGTTTCTGGAGGGTTTCTGGAGGGCTTTCTGTTAATTACGAAAGCAGCAGGCTATCTCTTCCTCTGGTCTGCAGTCCTAAACGAGCTCCATGCTTTGGTGGGGTGATGGGGTTGCTCCCTTCTTGTGATCCCTTGTGGCCCCGTGTGCAGCCACAGTGCTGACGCAGAGATGACCTGCAGGACTTGGCAGCCTCACTCTGTTAGGTTCCCATGTCGGGGCTGAGGACCCCAGGCCTCCCAGAAGCACCTGCATCTCTCTTGTCTTGCTTTGAGCCCCTAGAGGGCTAGAGATCATCAATGCCACAGGAAGTGATAGCTTGTGTTTGGGTTCTGAGCTCCATTTCACTTTTCTGTCTAGAAAGCACCCTGGCCCTGTTGCATTAGGACACAATGCTTCTGAAAGTTCTGTCCCTACATGGGTAGCCAGCTCCATGTGACCAGCTGTCACCCTCCTGCAGACCTGCCTTCACCACCCACCACTTGCTCTTTTGCTCACTCATTTATGTACTTATACTGAATTCAGTACCTGTGTACCAGTCTGGGTGCTAGATATTACAGACCCAAAGTGACAAATGCATATCCCTTGAGCTGCTAAAGCTTCATCTTAGAAACAGGCATAGGATGGTTCAGTGTGACCATAATGGATCCTACAAGCTTTTGCTACTTTCCAGGGCCCCTGATGGGCACTTTTTCTGCTTGGGAGCTGAGGCAACCCACCTTCTGGGGTGGAGAAACTGAGGCCGCATAGGTCATGCATGGTAGCATGGGAGTCTTTCTCCAGCAGCATTTAGCTTGCCCTTGAAGAATCATGGCAAGACTGAAGGCCCAAGGTTGGGGCCTCCTCCCTCCTGGACGTGGGAATGTCAGCTCTTATATAGCTGGGTGACCCAGTGGCTTGGGGCAGTGACTGACCCTATACTGAGTTGACTGGCTTAATCATATGTCAGAGTCCTCTCATGCCAGGTCAGAAAGGTACAGATGAAGGAAATAAAGCCACCACACCAAGCCAAGCATTTCTATTATGATTTTGCAAGGTTCCTGGCAGCCAGCCTCCTGTCCACCCAGAAATTGCCAGAGCTCTGTCATTCTGTGGCCTCCAAGTACTCCACCCGCCCTGATGCTGCCAGGAGCACCCTTTGCCCTGCAGAGTTCTCCCTGCTCTCTCGCACCTACTTCTTTCTCTTCTCTGTTACGACCTATTTCAGAGACCTTTCTGATGCCTTGTCCTGGGTCACAGCCTCCCAGCTTTCCTTTGCTCTGACGCTCATGCCAAGCACCTCCCTGCCACTCCGTAAGCCAGTTGCCCACTCCTTCTGCTTCCCAGGCAGGGTCGGCACCCAGCACACTCAGGCAGAGCTTGTTGATAAGAGGAGGCTTTGGTTGAAATGCATTGACCATCTTCAACTGTTTATCCTACAATAAATCATGACTTTCCAAGTGTCCAGTGTGTGGCTGACGCAGTGCCAACGCCACCTTCATGGTTATAACTCAGGCAGCACAGCCCCTTCCCTTATAAAACACGGTCCAGTGGGCAAGCAAAGTCCCTTTTCCAAGTAGATCATGGGGCTTGAAATATGGGCTGTAGTGGGAAATGCAGGTGACCATGTGAAGTCTGGCAGCAGGCTTCTTGGAGGAAGGAACATTTAAGAGGATTCCAGACGTTAATAAAAGGATAACCACGTGCGGGTGGGAGTAGGCAGGCAGGGCAGGCAGGAGGCTCCAGGACAAATGCCAGGAAGGTGCACTGGGCCAGGTTGCTCATGACCCGCATGCTGTGCAACCCACCCTGGAGAGCTCCAGGCCACCACGCAGGGCTGGACCTCAGAGTCGCTCTCGATGCGGCTCCTCCTCCCTCCACAATCTTTCTTTTTTTCATCTTTCATAAGCTATCCCAAATTTTCCACTCTCCTGCAGCCCGGCCAACTGTCTGAGCCACTGTTTTGTCTCACCTGGATGCCTGCTCCTGCGTCCACCTGCTCTGTTTCCTCTCTGACTCCAGCCTTGTCAGGACTGCAGCCATAGTGTCCTGAATCCCCAGTCAGGGAGGGTCAGCTCTCTGATCAGTCTTCCAAGGAGCCCCCAGGTCACTGAGAGCAGAAGCCCAGGTACTCACAGCCATCCATGCTGCCTTCCCTCCCAGGGTTCCTCCTTCACTGCATTCCGGCACCTCCAGTGTGGCCCAGAGCCCATGGCCATCTGCTCCCCATACCTGGAGCTTTTCTCCGTGTGCCCATCAGCCTGTGCCTGGGTCATTGTTTCTGTTTGCACCTCCACACTGCTGCTTCCCAGCATTGCCCTCCCTTCACACACCTCCTTTCACATGCCATTCACATGATGCGTAGCGTGGGCATGTTCTTTTAGCCTCCTGCTAGCATACAAGTGCACAGGGAGGGATTCATGCCCATTCTTTTCCCTCTGCATCTCAGCATGGGACACTGACTAACACTGTTCAACCAACTGAACGGGCCAGGTGGGTGGGCCTGGTACGGTCAGCTTGAGCGTGGCTCTCGCTCTGCCTGTTAGACGGGGTGCGCCTTCTGCTCCCCACCATGAGCAGCACACTCCAGGTGCCCGCACCCAGCCCCTGTCTTTCACTCCTTTGCAATGGAGGGGCAGAGCGGTCTTGCCTCTATCTGGAGCCAGCTGTGTAGTGATTTTGACAATATGAGACCACAGCAGTTTATTGGATCTGTGAAAAGTGGGGTGGGGATCCAGCTGCTCAGTCACAGGGAGGAGGTGAGCAGATGAATCCGAGAAGGCAGCCAAATGGCGCCAGCCTCAAAGATCAGCCTTGGACAAGGGCATAGGCAGCAGTGGCCTGTCAGGGGCGAGGGGCCACAAGCAGCTCCCAGGTCTGCCTCCAGTCCTCAGGTGTTCTGGATGAGAGCCAGTGACAGCTGCCTCAGGGACACATGACTTCATCTTAGGCATGGAGGAGATACAGGGGGATTTTAGGAGTTTGCTGAACATGAAATGAGAATTCCAGGGGACTCAGTGCATGGGCTGGGAGGTAGCAGAGGGACTGGGGGCTTCATCCAGGGTACGGGAGGACAGAGCATCGTGGGGTGCTTGGGTGGTAGAAGATGCCTGTGCAGGGTAGGGGAAGAGAGGGCGAGAGGTGCCAGCCCTGGCACGCTCATTTTACCCTGTGTGCTGCTGCTTGGTGGAGGTAGAGGCAGTTCCTGAAGCTTCAGGTCAGCCTGTGTGGCTCTAAGCAGAGACCAGAGTTGGGTGGAGTCAGCGCGGATCTTTGTGGAGAATTGAAGCCCTTCTGTGGTCCAACCGTGGCCTGGAAGGAGAGCTCCGCTTGAGAAGCTGACTTCAGGGGTGACTGGCTTTTGCACCTGCTCTCAGCTGGGCATGCAGCAGAGGCTGGGAAAAGGGAAGAGGGAAATCTGCAATGCATGCCCCTGCTTCCCAAGAGCTGGCTGCCTCTTTTGATGGCTCTCCTGGTCAGAAAGCCCTGCCTGGCCCCGCTGTCCTCTGTGCAGCCCTGGGTCCTGTATTTTCCCTCAGGCCATCCTCAGGACACTACAAGCCTTTCAAGCTCCAGGTTAAGAAGCCTCAGTTTCTTCAAATATTTCTTATGGGACAAGCTCTTAAAGTACACAATGTGTATCTTAAAAGTTAGTGCAGTGGCTGGAGAGGTGAATTAGTGGTAGAGAGCTTGTCTGGCATGCATGAGGACCTGGGTTTGAAACCCAGCACCACATACACACTAAGAGGAGGAAAATTTAAAAAAAAAAAGATGAAAAAATAAGATTCTCTCTCTCTCTCTTACTCTCTCTCTCTCTTTTAAAAAACAAGCAAACAAAAACCCAAAAGAGCTAGTGCACTTCTACTGGGATGGGCGTGTGGTCAGAGTGCAGAGATCCCTCTGCTCAGTGTCTGCTGCTCTCAGGCAGCTTGGCTGGGACACAGGCACGCATGTGTGCAAGCATTCAGCTATGGGCTTCTGTTTGTGGGTGGTGAGGCTGGCACACTTGAGTCTGGGGGCCTGCATGGGTGTGTGCATCCACGTTTTGGGCACACACTCATGTTTAACTAAGCAAACGGACAGTTGGACACGAGGAACCCTTTTGGGGAGCCTCAGGGTCACTGAGAATGGGCAGGTCCCCTTGTTCTGTTGCTTTCCTATGTTCCTCACCCAAAATGAGCTCTAGCTCTCCACCTTATCGTAGTAAAAGTGGAATTTCTGCTGAGACTTGTAGCCTTTGGCTCCAGCACCCTCTCCCACATCCTAAGACCTGTTTGGGTCCCAAAAGCCCTTGATTGTCACTTGAAGGGCTCTCGGGCTCTCGGTTGTGGGCACAGTTAGGGCACGTTGCCCTCCTCTGGTCTGAAAGGAGGCTGTGCCTTCTGGGCTGGCAGCATCCATACCCCTTTGGGGTGAGTGTTCACTGACGTTCTCTTGTCTCCGCGTCCTCCTTTCCCTGGCATCCTGAAAGCATGGTAGAAGTATTAGGTGTCTGTGTCCCTGACGGATCCATGGCTGACAGTGCCTGGCTTCAGGATGGCGTGGAGGATAAGAGGGAGTTCTGGGACAGTGCGGGAGGCGGGCTATGTGGGTGGTTGTAAGTGATACTTATTTCTTAACTGTGATTCAGTCAGCTTATCAAATCCGAATAAATGCCACCCAGACAGCTAACATGCATGTGATTATTAGGATCTTGAAAACATGAACAGCATGTAGCTTGACCCTTCATGTACAGGAAGAAAACACTAGAAGAAGCTACAGGACTGTGGGCAAGGACTGAAGTTAAAGTAGGAGGCGTGGCTGGCTCTTCCCCCACAGGACTCTGAGGACCCCATAGCCCCCCTGTCACTTGAAGAGGCTTTGCAGGGCACTAAGCCACAGTTGCAGTGTCCGCAGGGTGGTAGAGCCTCCTTTCTTCAGTCAGCACACGGCTGCTGGCTGACTTCATTGCTGGGGTCCCAGGGCCCTGCAGGAGCATCTTCACCTCATGGGGGCCCTTTCCTGGATCGTGACATTGAAAACCAGGGAAACCAGGAGCTCCTCTGAAAGAAGCAGAGTTGCTCTGAATCTCTGGACCGGTCCCCTTCCAAAATCCTGTGCTCTAAGTCATGCCCAGTGCAACGTCACGTAGCTGACTCCGTCCTGTTGAACAAAACTCATATTCCCTCACACAAATTAGAAAATGCAGAACAAAAAATTGTATTCCTCAAAATAATTGCTAAACTTTTTGAAAACTTGGATTCTGTCTTCTGCATGAATAGAGATTATGGGCACCCATGTGAGTATTTAAAAAATTAGATTCTATTGTACATATTAGAGCCCTTTTCTCCTGACAGCTTATTAGCAATTGAATAAATGACTGTTTGTTAAGGTGATCTATGGCCACTTGCCATAGGCCAAAATCTGGGTGATAGCCAGATGCATAAGTATCACCCAAGCAAAGATTCCTAAAATTGGGTTAATAAGAGTAAGTCAGAGGTCAAGGTGGAGTCAGCAGTCAGGTTCTCCAATAGAGTGGGCTCCGGATGGAGTCATCAGAACAGCATGTTATTCTAGGGAAAGTCTGCTAGAGCACACTGCAGGCATCAGCAAGTCCTGAGCTTCAGCAAGCTCACAGTGTGGGTCCGGATCCTGGGTCATTACTGCTTACCGTCTTCGAAGTCCTCCTGTAAGCCATCCCTCCAGGAGTGCCTGGGTGCCAGGCGTTGTGCTGGGATTTGGGATGTGAGCAGGAAGGAGCACCATATGGTTCTGCTTTCAAGGTACTAGAGAAAGGCTTTCTGGAAAGAAGCAGTGGTGCCGTGGTACCCTAGGAGGGGTGGTGGCCAACTCCAGCCCCTTGGACAGTAGAGGCTGGACTGTACTCTGAGCCAGCCAAAGGCAGCAGGGCTTCCCTGGGGGTCAGAAGGGGGCCCTTCAGGGGAGTGGCACACGTGGGTGTGTGTAAGAGCAGGATGCGTTTGTAAAGCAACAGCGCAGTACACCAGACATGCAGGAAGTAGGAAGAAGGTTGTCAAGAGGATGTCAAGGGAAGAGGCCCCACCTTGGAGAGGGAGCTGGGTAAGAGTCAGGTCCCTTGTGCAGAGCAAATGAGGGGCCAAGTTCATTTGCCCCTGACAGACATTTGAGGACTGTTTGGACATGATCTTTGCTCCAGAATTTAGTTTTGAGGCTAATCTCAATGCTGAGCAGAAGATCCCTGACTGTCCTTTCTAATCTTCCTAAGTCCCAGGGCTGACCACCTTTCATTCAGTAGCATTCTAAATGCTATTTTCTCCCTGTATTTTAAGGTTTGTTGAAGGGCTGTTATTCTAAAATGCAAGAATGCATGTGTGTGTGTGTGTGTGTGTGTGTGTGTGTGTGTGCACGCGCGTGCGCGTGTGTATGTGTGTGAGTGTGTGGGATGTGGGAACATATGCTTGGAGAGGGGAACTGGTCAGCAGGCCCCAGAGGGCCCTGCCTTGGGTTCGTGCTGTGTCTTTGTGAGCAGTGTGGCTGAGCTTTATCCAGGGGCCTCCACATCCTCCTCTTAAGCATTCAGGGCCTTCCCCATTTCTTCCTTCTGTTCATTCACTTAATATTTGTGCAGTGGCATCAGGCTGTTAAACTTCTCCTGGTGAGCCCAGGGCCTTCTGAGGGACCATAGTTAGCAACCGTGACTAGAGTGCCTCACTCTATGGGCCTGTTGCTACCTTCCCCCATGCCACCTTGGTATGCTCATGCACCCCGCAACATTGTGGCTCCAAGACCTTACACTGCCCAGCCCCACTCTGGTTGTCACCTGCCTCATGCATGGTCTTTTGGTCCCTGTGCCACCTCAGTTGATATTGACACCTCCCCAACAGCATGACCCCAGGCCCTTGCACTGCCCAGCCCCACTCTGGTTGTCACCTGCCTCACACAGGGTCTTTTTGTTAAAGCTCTCTCCTCTACTGGGATTTCATAGCGCATCTTTCAGTCACATGGAGCCAAGGGGACTTTTTGTTGTCTTTGTGTGAACATCTTTGCAGAAATAATGATTTTATTGGTGAGGGAATGGAAATTTTTACACAAACAAGGAAATCCCTTGAAATTTCCAGAATGTCTTCAGGCACCTGGTAGTTTTTATGAAAAGGCAATTAAGAGGCAGGAGAACAAACCAGAGTTGTTGCAGTGTCTTCTCAGAAGAGACATGCCAATGCAAGAAGCTGAACATTGGTTGGGACCAGCTAGCAGGTGTGTTTATCTCTTGCTCCACCATCTACCTATCTCTCCATCCATCCATCCAGCCATCACCCAGCCATCACCCATCCATTTATCCATTTTGCTCACCCCTTTGTCCCTCATGATCTCTCTAGTCTTTGCTTACGTAGGTTTTAGGGTGGCACATATATGAACTATGACTTGTGCTACAACTTGTGTCTGTGTGTGTGCGTATGTGTGTGTGTGTGTGTGTGTGCATATGTACACACACGTGTCCTTTTAGGAAGGAGGCAGAGGAGATGGTGATATCATCCAAAAGGATGTCAGGCATACCTTGGGTTTTCTGAATGTGTGCAGTATGCATAGACTTTTCCTATATGATCCCATTTATTTTCCACAGCACATTATTATCCCTCTTTGACAGATCAGAAAACTGAGGCTCATAATCCATTCAATGAACACCAAAATCTTATTGTGGACTGAGCTACGTTTGGCATCCTCATCCAACCCTATGATTCAGGTCTAATTGTTTATCTGCATATTACAGTGAGAAAATGATAGCTTTGGAAGGTCAAGTCACTTTCCCAAGGTCACACAGCTGGGAGGAAATGAATGTGGGCCTCAAATAGAGCTCTGTTTGATCTCGCAGTTGGTGCCCTTAGCCGGCTCACTTCCGCCCTATGGTAGATGGTATCTTGGGCCACCTATTTATATAGTAACAAATGCCAGAGTAAATGTTTGCAAAAGAAATATCTATTTGTCGCTCCTCATTCCCCATCCTGTACTACTGCCAAACTCGGCTCCCTGCACTCCCACACATGCGCACCGGGATGCACCCCTTCTCCCAAGCCGTTTCTTACCTTCCAGGCCTCACCTTCTCTCCCAGCTTGGGTGCCACCTGCCTATTTTGTAAGAATGATCTGAGATGGTGTTCAAGTCTCATCAGCATTAATCGACACTTGTAAATTGGGTCAACGCCTGAATAAGTCAGAGAACTCATGCGTGGAAATTTACAACAGACATGAAATTTCATTACAGAGTATTTCTGTACACGGATCCCAGTTGTCCCTGGGTCAAAGCCTGCACTGTAGTAGTGTGACTCACTGGGGGATACAGAAGTGCTGAACACAGTTCCCTACATTTCAGCGAGGCCCCGAGCAAAACTGGCGACATCTCCCCACGTGGCCTCAGTTCTGTCCTTCAGGTCATTGCTGTGGAGGCCCCGGTGCCTTCTCAGGATTGTGGTTAGCCTCTCTGCAGTTGCTTTTCACCGCTCCTGGACTGCAAGATCCTTGACAGGAGGGGCTATGGTATCATGTGTCCCCATGTCCTCCATTGCTGTCTGCCCTGTCACCAGCGTTATTCAGTTTACAGAGGCTGTAACCAAGCAGCAAGGATATGAGCGACATGGTCCTGAAGCTCCTATGGCTTTCGGCATTACTGCAGCTGCCATGCTTTTTCGTTTGTTTGTACTGGGGACTGAACATGGGGGCACTCTATCACTGAGTGCCATCCCTGATCTTTTCTGGTTTTTATTTTGAGACAGCATCTCATAAAGTTGCAGAGCCTGGCTCTGACCTGGCAATTCTCCTCCTTCAGTCTCCTGAGTCACTAGGATGACAGACGTGTACCACCGCATCCTGCCCTGGTGTGGCTTTTGAATGCTTGGGCTCTTTATGCTATTTTGAGTCTTAACCGCATGGGTCCTCACTATGCCTACATTTACCCCAATTTTAAGGATATTTTTGAAGTTTCATAAACATGATCTTGCATCTCAGTTCTTCTTTATGAACAACTTACTTTTTGTTTCAAAGTTCATGTTTCTCATAGGAATACCAGAAGAGATAATGACCATCTTTGTGAATACTGTCCAGGTATAATGTGACCATGTGTCTAAAACACCTAGAATGATCCCTAACACAAAGTCATCTTGCAAGAACCAGTGGTTACCATTATTCTTACTCTGATATTGTGGAGCATCTGAAAGCAGCAATAAGAACTGATCTTCCTACTCAAGGAAGGAATATATCGCTTAAAATCAACATGTATGTATTCTAGAATTAAATCTTGTCCTAATGTATTAGACGATGGAGGGGGACAGCAGCCCTGGGTTCTAGCTTGGACCCTAGAGATCTTTAAGGAACTTCTTCCCCCTTCTGCATCTGCTTTCCTTAAGCAACATATAAATGAGCTACAATAAGAGCTATCATCTACAGTTTTACAGGGACTCAGTGCTTAGTGTCTGGTGCACAATGGGGCGCTATCTGTTCCTTACAACAGTCAATTTTAAGGTGATAAATTCAGTGCTGTAACATAAGAGGAACTATCCCAGGTCATGTGCTATCAGGGAAGTGACAAACCCGGCACGTAAACCTGGGTCTATTTGAAGTCAAAGTTGGAGTGCTCAAGTTCCCTGGCGCACCCTTCATCTTGTGCTTGTGATCCATCTGCATGAAGTCCTGACCCTCCTGCACCTCTGAACAGTTAGAACCAGTTGTGGGTTCTGATCTTGCCATTTAGCAAAATCCTCTCTGTAGAGACCGCCAGCACAGTGTGATGTTGCATGGTGGATTTTCTGGTCTGAGGTTTTAAATTACCCATATCATTTCAAACTGTGTGAGTCGCTGGAAGGCTTACTTTTGCCTGAGCTCATTTAATCGAGCATCACAAATATGAAGAAAATCAAACGTTGCCTTGCTCCAAGAGGGAAGAGAGCCCCCAGGCATCTGGGAAGGGAGGAGCTTTCCTTTAACCTGCAAATGATGCTTTTCTTGGTGACACAGAGATTGGTGCCAGCCACTTTCTGAGAGCAACCTTGACATTTGGTCACTCATGCAAATTAGAACCAACATCTCAGTTGACCCACTAGGTAGGAACAACAGGTCCTTAATCAGTAGTAATAAAAAGAGCAGAGGAAGATGAGGGCTGGACGCTCTGGAAAGCAGTGCAGAGACTCCTCAAAAAATTAGGATTGGATCCACAATACTATCCAGCTATCCCTCTTCTGGCTATTTTCCCAGAGGAATTAGAATCAGTTTGTTACAGCAACACAGCAATATCCATGTTCATAGCAGCTCAATTTACAATAGCTAAGTTATAGAACCAACCCAGATGCCCCTCACTGAATGAATGGATCCAAAAGCTCTGGTGTATATATACAGTGGAGTTCTACTCAGCTATTAGAAACAATGATATTGCATCTATTGAAGGCAAATGGATGGCATTGGAAGAAATCATGCTGAGCGAAGTTAGTCAAACTCAGCGAGTCAAGGGCCGAATGGTATCCTTCATTTGTGGAGGCTGGACCTAAACCCAGGCTTGTGAGTAAAATAGACAAACCCATGTATTATCCATAGAACAAAAATGCAAACTGTTAATATTTATGAGATGCAGTTGCAAGATTCTTCATAAGATATTTGAGCAAGCTATGCTGCTTTCCTGTACAGAAACGTAAATGTTTAATCCCATTGTCAAATATTTTGAAGAATAACAAGGGATGGTAGGAAAGGAGGAGAAGGGGAAATGTCGGAACTGAGATAAAGAAAGGTACATTCCAAGCAGTTATAAATGTCACTGTATCTACTATAGCCATATACGTAAAAAATGTTCTTCATAGGTATAAGAA
>PVKS010002990.1:0-109828 GCA_004027875.1 Aplodontia rufa | reverse complement strand
TTCCTCCCTCCCTCCCTCCCTCTCTCTCCCTCCCTCTCCCCCATCTTCCTCCCTTCTCTCTTAAAACATAAAAATGTTAAAGAAAGAAATAAGCCTGAGAGGCCAAGAGGTGAGTTTATATAGGATTGCTAGAAATTGAAATAGTAAGTGCCATCAACTTGTGGAGGGCCTTGATTGCTAGGCTAAAGTAGCAGACTTACTGTTGTGGGAAAGGGACAGCTATTCAGATGGTTTTTCAATAAGAAAATGATACAGTGAAACTAATATGCAAGGATTTATCTGAACTGCCATAAGAATAATCAGTAGTGGGGAGTTTTAATGAAGAAATCCTATTTTGAGGGTAACAGGTATTCTAGACCAAAATGGAAATATGTGGCAAAGATATTGTTAATCACTTTTCCCCCACAGCCTAGACATCTCTCATTTTGATGTTCTTCTTCACTCAATCCTGGTATAGCCTTGGAATTCATTTTAATATTCCTGTTGGGCACTGTGACACAAACCTGTAATCCCAGCATTTTGGGAGACTGAGGCAGGAGGATCATAAGTTCAAAGCCAACCTCAGCAATTTAACAAGGTGCTAAGCAACTTATCAAGACCCTGTGTCAAAATAAAAAAGAGCCAGGAATGTGACTTAGTGGTTAGTGGTTAAGCACCCGTGGGTTCAACTCTTGGTACCAAAAGAAAAAAAAAATTCCACCCAGCCAGTGGCAGTTGAATACCGGATGAAAGTCGTTTGCACACTCTGTTGTGGGTGAGATTCTGGTGTATGTATTTCTCCCATGTGCAAGGTTAGCCAGCTGTAACTGGTTCATGTTTCTGTGATACAATGATGGTAACTCATGGACCTTGATTGTCTGTTTCATGAGAGGAAAGGGAGAAAGGAGATCCGGGGTCTTTAAATCCAGGTCTCAGAGCTAACTCTTCTTCACTAAGATTTGAGCAGTGAATTCCAGTAGGTGAATTGATTCCAGAAAAGGCTACTGCACTTGTCAGGCATACTGGCATTGATCCCCTTTAAGTGAAACTAAAGCAAGGAGTGTTAATTGAACAACACACACATGGGCCCGCTGGGCCTCACGCTCCATAACCATCAAATGAAATTTGGGACTCCTCATTACTCTCACATTCTTAACTATCTGGCTAAGATGGGGATGATGCACAGTGGAGGCTCGCCCCATATAGCAGACCCAACCTAACTGGATCTATTGCCCCAGGCAAGACAGGTGCTATTTTGTCCCTGTTCACAGTGGAGATCCCCCCTGCTGCCCCCTCAGGGAGCTCAAAACTGTGGAACTGCTCTGGGAGGCAAGGCAAATGCTACCACCTTTGGTGGTCCAGACCTAAAGCAACGCTGCCCAGGGCTCCATTTTTAGAGCAGCAGCATCTCAGGCCTCCCTGAAGCACCTAAACCATTTCTTCAGCCTTTGGTTAAATATTGGTCTTGGCTACCAAGGTCTAAGACTATTATTTTTTACAGTATTCATTTAAAGGGTATTAGCACCGATTTCTTAAAATAACTTTTATTATAAGAGCAATACATCCTCATTGCACAACAATTAAAAATAAAAGCAGAAAGAATAAAATGAAAATTATCTGTAAGTAACTAACCAGGAGAGATCCAGTGCAAATGCCCTTTTTTTGGACATTAATATATACACTTTATATTTTTTAATCTAAAATGAAATATACTCTATTTATTACTTGTAACTTTTTTCACTTACTGATATATAACAAAACTTTCCATGTCTCTAAATATTCTGGGGTTTCATTTTTTAATGTCTGTATTAGCAGGAAATACCATGTCTTATTCATCTAATTATCTAGAATTGGACTTTTAGATTCTTTGCAATTTTTTGTTATTATTTTAAAAATAGATATGATAAAGATTCTTATTTCTAAGTTCTTGTGTGATTCCTGACAAATCCATGATCAATCTCCAGAAGTAGAATTACTATGTCAAATACTTCTTATATTTTGGTTTTGTTTTATGTTGTCAAATAGTCCTCCAATAGTTTTATCAACTTATATGCCCCAGAACTGTATGAGAGATCCCATTCCTTCAAATGTTATCACCTCTAAATCTGATAAAGAGTTTTCACATGTACCATTTTAACTGGTGAATGCACAATAGTATAAAATACAGTAGAACAATGTTATGAATACTTTTTTATTTTTGTGAATTTTAAATCATTTTGTTTTTTAATGTGCAGTCATCTATATCCATTTATGAATTTCTCATTCAAGTCTCTTATTCATTTTTAATAGATTTTTCTCTTCTGATTTATAAAATACAAATATATATTTACATATTTAATATATATTTGACAATTTAATATTTGACATGCAATAAATAATATATAAAGTCTAAAATTTTATTTTGAAATAGATATACATTTGTGAAACCATCTCCACAGTCAACATAATGAGCATGTTCATTCTCCCCAAAAGTTACCACAGACACCTCTGTAATTGTTCCGTCAAACTCTGGCCACCACCACCATTCCCATCCAGCCAACCACTGATCTGCTTCCTCTCAGTGTAGGGTAGTTTGCATTTTCTAGAATGTAATATAAGTGGAATCAGACTGTTGTGGATTTGGCTTCTTCCATGAGGATAATTATTGTGAGGTCATCTATATTGTAATATGTATCAGTGGAGCATTTCATTTGATTGCTAACCAGTATTCCATTTTTAGAACTACTACAATTTTTTTAATCATTCACCAGTAGAAGGACAGGATGGTCTCTTCCTGTTATTACAGATAAAGCTGCTATAAAAATTCACATTCTAGTCTTTTCCTGGACACATGCTTTCCTTTCTCTTGATTAAACACCTAGGAATAACATGGCTGGATTATATGACAGGTATATCATTAACACTTTAAGAAACAGCCATACTGTCTTACAAAGTGATTCTATTACTTGACATTGCCACCAGCAGTGTATAAAATTCTACACTGCCCACATCCTCACATGCTAATTGGTCTTTTTAGTCTTGGACTTTCTATTCCATATACAGTGACCTCTCATGGTTTATACTTTTATTTTCCTAATTAATAACGCAGAACATCTTTTCATGTGTTTCTTTGTCTCCTTAATTTTTTGAGTGAAATGTCTGTTTAAAATTTTATCCCCTTTTTAATTAGGTTGTTTGTTTATACGTTACTAAATTTTAAGAGATCGTTTTATATTTTGAATGCAAGTCTTATCAGATATCTGATTTTCAGCTATTTTGCCACAGTCAGTTTCTATCTTTTCATTCTCTTAATAGTATCTTTCACAGACAGAAGATTTTTATTTTGGTGAAGTTCTGGTTATTAATTTTTTTTTGTTATTGATCATTCTTTGGTTGTATTTAAGGGACTGTTTTAGTCAGCTTTATGACAGAAGGAAGTAGCTCACATGATGGTCAGGAAGCAGAGAGAGATTCCACTCATCAAATACAAAATATATACCCCGAAGGCATACCCCCAGTAACCCACTTCCTCCAGCCACGCCCCACCAGCCTATAGATGCCACTCAGTTTACCCTTATCAGGGGATTAATTCCCTGATTGGGCTAAGGCTCCCACAACCCACTTGTTTCACTTCTGAGCCTTTTTGCACTGCCTTACATGTGAGTTTTTGCAGGAAACCTCACATTTAAACCATAATAGGGATCTTTGCCTAACCCAAGGTCTCAAAGATTTTCTTCCATGTTTTCTTCTAGAAGTTTATAGTTTTATGTCAGGTCTATGGTTTGTTTTGAGTTATTTTTGTATACAGTGAGAACTGTATTTTGAAGTTTGTTTTTATGTGTGGGGCTAGCCAACTTCTGTACTAACATTGTTGAAAGGATTATCCTTTCTCCAATGAGTTGCGTTTGTAAAATATCAATTATCTCTATCATTAATACATTTGAAAATGTACACCAAAACCACATTCTACTCAGAGTCCTAGAAATCATGAGGTTTTCCAGTCTGACTAGTGGCAGCAGGAACTATATTCTACCCTGAATGAGTAAGAGGCACCAGTGCCATGCAGCCAGGATGACACCAACCTTTTCTCATGCCATGCAACCCACCAAATAATTCTCTAGGATAATTTTTTACCCTGCCTTAGGTAGTTTTTACATGCACGCATGGCTCTGAATTCTGCTTAATAGTCAAGGGAGATCCTATATAGATTTACAAAAACCACTTGTTTTTGTAAATGAAATTTTATTGTAACAGTCACACCTATTCAGTCACCTATGTCTTGCCCATGGTTTTTTGCACACAAAGACAAAGTTAAGTTCTTGCCACACAGATCCTATGGCCACAAGCCTGATACATTTTCTGTATGGCCCTTTAAAGAAAATGTGTGCCAACCTGTGATCTAATCCTTCTACCTTATTTTTAAAAAGGATGCTGAGGTCTACCGTGGTGATTACATATCCTGTTTCCAAGGGTCACACTCTTTCTACTGTATCACTGTGTCTTATTACTGAGTTGGGCATTCTCCATGAGGTCAAATACCCGGAAAGACAAAAAAGAAAAAGCACCACCTGCAAAAGGATAGATCATCCTCAGGAAGGTCAGGAAAGAAAAAAAAACTTATATTCTAAAGGCCTTGATTTTTGTTAGAATTAGATGGCTTCACATGGCTCTAGCAACAAAATGCATAATTCTATGTAGCTTAGGAAAAGCAGTTCAGAACTTTTTCCCAGCATATCTTATTCAGATCCAGATCCTAATTTAGAGTATCCTGTAGAATATACACAGAGGGTTTGGCACATGCTCCTTTGTGTTTTAATAAGGTGGGGGTTTTTTGTTTGTTTGATTTTGTTTTTTAATCACTATGACCAAAAGACCCAGAAAGAAGGAAATTTTGGAGAAGGAAAACTTTATTTGGTGGTCACAGTTTCAGCAGTCTCAGTCCATAGATGGCATCTCCATTGCTGTGGGCCTGAGGTGTGGCAGAATACCATGGTGGAAAGGCAGCTCAGTACAGTTAGGAAGCAGAGAGGCTCTGCTCACAGGGACAAAATATAAACCATAAAGGCACAGTCACCGTGACCCACCTCCTCCTGTCACATCCTTCCTCCCTAGAGTTACCGCCCAGTTACGTTATAACTCTCATGATTTAATCACTTCTGAACATTCTTTGTCTCATACATGAGCTTTTGGGGAACATCTCATATCTAAACCACAACAACAGGTAAGCAAGTTCCAACTCCTCAAGGCAGGAACTCCTCACAACACCATGCTGAAGACATGTCACCCAGCCCCACCCAGAGCCAGATGCCACCAGCATTTCTCATGCTGTGTGATTTACCAAGAGCAGGGTGAGTTGAGTAGTCCTTCAAACCTGAGTTTTCAGAGTAAAACCTCTCCATGAAAGGAGCCCTTGTGGCACAGGGCACAGCAGGGCCTGCACACACAGCAGCTCCACTTCTCAGGGCTTTTCCGACCCGCCAGGGCCAGGCAGCAATGCCAAGGCCCGTGTTGTGCTTAGGCAGTGGTGTTTCTGTTCTGACCAATGGAGACAGGCATTAGCGTAGTTTCTTCTGTGCTCATTTCTCTGCTGAATATTGCAAAATCCGCCTGGCCTGAGATCAGTTTCCAATGTCTCTGCTGAGAGCAATGATCTCCTATAAATCCAAAATCTCATGAGGTTTAAAGTTGTTTTCTTCTCCAACACTGACAAGGACATTTCTACAGATGATGTCACACTGGTGAGGAAGGTGTGACTGGAATGTACAAGATACGGGTCTGGATTCTAAAGGTAGAGATCACAATATTCGTACAAAGACTCTCAAAGTAGAAGGGCATATCAGGAAGCAGTTTAACAAATTGTAATACTTTGTGTTGGAATTCCTAATAAAGGGCCTAACAAGGCAGTGTCCCATCAGATATTTATTGAGTACCTACTATGTTTCAGACACTGTGATAGGGTCAGGGATACAAGTTAATAAGATAAACATAAACCCAGCCCTCATTCATTCATTCAAGAAAAAAATACTGAGCATTTATTTACTGTCCACCAGGCACTGTTCTAGATACTGAAGATACAGTAATGACCAAAACTGATGAATGCACTATCTCTTGTGTAGCGAGCTTACAGTGGAGACGTTTATTGTCTGGTGAGATAATTGGGAAAGAATTCGGTGCTGTGAGAGTGTGTGACAGTATAGATCTCCCTGTCTGAGTTTTTGTCAAGCTTTCTCTAAAGAAGAAATGTTTGAGCGAGATTAGAAAATGAAAGAAGTCAGATGAAAGAAGTCAGAAGCACTTCAGGCAGAGGAAGCAGCATAGGTTCTGTAGCAAGAAAGCATCCACATCAGAGGACCTTTACAGTAGAACTAAGGGGCATTAACTTCAGGTGAGCCTGAAATGGGACCTGGGAGCAAACTGCTGGCACTGTGCGTTCGTACCATAAGACTTGCATTCTGTTCAAAGTGCTCTGGGAAGTCCCTGAATGTTTTTAAGCCAATGAAAGACATCATCTGACTTGTGTTTTTAAAAGCTTATTCTGGCTGATTTCTAGGGGAAGAGACTAGATAAAGTAGCTGTTTAGTAAGTTGTCCAGTGTTCTAGGTCAGAGATAACCATGTCTTAGATAAGAGTGGGGAGAAGATGAAAAGATGTGGATGGATTTGGGGATACATTGGTGGTAACATTGACAGGATTTGGTAAATAGTTAATGTGAGAGGGAAAATATGAACCACAGAAGCAACAGATTCTCAAAAGCTTCACATTTTTTAGACTTTTCTCATGTAGGTCCTATGTGGCCATGTCACATTGCACCCAGCTCAAGCCAGGGCGTCAGTGGGAATGGAGAGCTGCTCAGGTGTGCACCTGCAGGAAGGGGAGTTAGGAGGCATTGAACAGTCCAGTCCGTGCACAGCTTCTCTGCTGAATCCCAGCTGCTCCCTGCTGCACCCCTGTCAGCCTCTCCCGTATGCCAGGCTTTGTGGCCCTCCACAGCCCTTGAGGTGCTCAGAAGTAGCAGGAGAGCCGGAAAAGTCAACAATTGTGAGGAAAGCTCTGGAGATTTGCAGAAGAAGCCAAAGGGAGCAGAGGAGGAAGGGCCGCTTCCTTTGGTGAAGGGAGAATAGAGGATTTAACAGAGGGGCTGCTCAAGCTCAGTCTCACAGGATGAGTCAAAGCATCCCACGCACTGACACAGCAGACACATCCTGAGTGGCAGGCAGAATTGCTTGAAGGCAGCAGAGAATGAAGCAGACAAAAATTCCCTCTCTCTCAGAACTTAACTGTAGTAGGAGAAGTAGAAAATAAACATAAAGAGGGTTCCCATGTTAGAAGGTATTAAGTGCCATGGAGAATGATAAAGAAGGGAAGAGGGATGCATGAGGTCCGTGGGAAGGAGGTTGCCAACTAAACTGAGGTGGTCGGGGAGAACGCACTGAGACATGATCCTTGAGCAAAGGTCAAAGTGAGCTGGAGAGTGCTCACTTTAACATATCTGCAGAAAAAGAAGGAAGGAGCATCCTAGGCACAGGCAGGAATGCCAGATGTGTTCTGGGAACCACAAAGAGGCCACTGTGTTTGTAGTAGAGTCCTAGAGGGAGGACACAGGTAGGAGCAGGGAGAAGACTAAAGAGGTAACAAGGCAGAGGGCAAGTTGTGCAAGGCCTTGTAAATGGTCACATTGCAACAACAGTGAGAGAGAATTCTATAAATGCCCAAATATATAAACAGACTTAATATTGCACTGAGCATCATGAGCTTTTCCAGGATTAGGCCAAGGCAGGCAGAAGTGATTTCTTTTATTGGAAACCATGTGGCCAACTGAATGCTATATAGCTGACTCTAGTAAAACAGAGGCTTATCAGGTTGGCTCTGGGACAAGGCAATATTGCTGATTTAATTTGACTCACATGTGTTGGGCACCTGCTAGGTCTACCTGGCCCTGAGCTTCCACAGGCACGTGCCTGGCCATTTCCTTCATCTAGTAAGAGGGTCCCAGTTGGATAATATAGCCACCTGGGAAGTTTAAAAAAAATTCCAGTTGAGACCAATTAAGTCAGAATCCCTGGGGATGGGGCTAAGCTTTGGTACTTTTTCAAAAATTGATTCTCAAGGCTTGAGTGGACTTTAAAAGTCACTTGCCATCTCCTGCTAATCAGGTGGAGTGGGAAAGTGATATGCTTTATAATTTCAAATATTTTGGCTTAGTGTTCAAAGATGTTTGCTGTTGAGACCTGCCTCTCCATGCCAAACTTCTCCTAGTCTTTGCTGTGGTCTTGAGCCTTCTTTGACTTCCTTGTCTGGGATAGTGTCCCCACCCATCCTCCCTAGCTAAATCCTATAGGTGTTCAAGGCCTCTATAAAGCCTTCGTAGGGTTCCCCCATGCTGGAGTGATCACTCTCCATCAACTTCCTGAAGCTTACTCTGGACCAGCTTGCTCCGGTCTCTAAAGGACCAGATGGGGAATATTTTAGGCATTTTGTGCCGAAAGGAGCTCCTCAACACTGCAACGACAGAGTGAAAGCATCCCTAGACACAAAGTAAATATGTCAGATTGTGTTCTAATGAAACTTCATTTGCAGAAACAGGATCCTTAGGCTATAGTTTGTCAAACCATGCTCTAGGTCAGGGTGACACTTAGCTTGCGTTATTAGAGATATTCTTTTTTGCATCATGTCTTCCAGCTAGATTCTGGTAAAGAAGAGGCTGCATAAACATTTTCAAGCTTTTAAAACTACAACTTGGTAGCAGTGCTTTGAATTAGGGGTCCTCTTTGGTCATTTCCATATCTCATTTCTTTTCCAATTGCAGCTTTATCATCTTTCCCACACACCTCCACCCTCACCCCACAAAAGCCTACTTCCTGATCCTCCCAGTACGGACTGGATCAGTCACTTCCTGAATCTGGTTATAAGGAAATGCACACAGTGACTGTCAGTGGGGCCCCAGGCTGTATTTTTTGGGAGGCCAGTTTTCATCTCGATCTTTTGGAAGACTAAGGTCGTCACTACTTCCTCTCCAAAGATAGCTGTGGGAACAACAAGTCCTGATGGTCAAAGGTTAGGTAAAATTTAGTCCACAATAGGGACCCACCCCAGAGGTGGTAAGAAAAGTGATGCAGAGGAAGGGCTCGGTGACCCTGACAGGGAGGACCAGCATCCTTGATGAGGAGAGGGAGAGGAAGAAGGTATTTATCCTGACCCTTTTCAAAGGGACACAAGTTGGCATCTGCTTCCTCGTTTATACTGGGAGGCTGAGGTTTTATGTCATAAGGAAAGTGCTTTTGATTTCCTAAAGCTTTGCCCACAAAGAGAATATGCCTTGCTGTTAAGAAGAAAGGTCAGCATTTTGTGGTTGTTCATGGCACATGTTTATGTACTTTTGCCCTAAAGGAAAAAAAAGTAAAATCTGAAGTGGAGGATAGAGACCCTATAGGAACTGCAGGTATTCTATAGCACATATAGTGTAAAACTAAATCAGTGTTTCAGAGGGCATTTATGAGGAAGCCATGGGAAGAAGTACAGAAGTTCTTTGGACTGGACTGCACATCTATAAATCTAAAAAGACACCAGAGCAGAAGTGACACTTAAAATAGTTGGACAGAGAGAGCAAGGCAGTAAATCTCCCTGCCTAGCCACTGTTCCAAGCCATAGCAAGCGTCCAGGCATGGACTTATTTTAAGACTGCAGATAGTCAGGAAATGGGGACCTTGAGAAAACTCACTCACACTTGCCCCTGCCCTTTCCTGGCACCAGGACACAATTCCCAGGCCCATTTGCCCTCTGCACCATGACTAACAGGAATGACGTGAATGAGTTTCATGTCCCTGAAATAGACAGGTATTGAAAGTCCATCAGTGGGAAAGTGAGGAACTCTACACTCTCCCTAATAAATCTTTCCTCAATCCAGAAATGGCTCTTGGAAGTATCTGCTCTTGCTCTATGCCCCCTTGTGTTTGTGTGGTGCTAGAGAGTGGCAGTTTTACAGTGGTCCTGGCAATAGATGGTAGAAAAGAAGGCAGGATTATGGCCCAAGGCCTTGCTTTGATCAGCAAAAGGACAGACAGACCCTCTTGCCTCTGTTCCCAAACAACTTTGTAGAGTAGACAACAGGGTACCTCAAGTAGAACACCCATTTACACATTCTCAGTGTCTGGTTCCTCATTTACAAATAACATCCCTCTCGCAGAATTTTTTATGGTGAGTGTTAAATAAGAACATATGCAGGGTACCTAATTTGTGCTTAATATTAAATGGATGCTTGTGTTAACTTCTCATTGCTGCAACCAAAATAACATGAACAACTTAAAGGATGAGGAAAGATTTTTTTAGGCTCACAGTTTCAGACATTTCAGTTCATGGTCAGCTGCTGCCATGCTTTGGGCCTGAGGCAAGGCAAGCCATCATGGTGGAAAGGCAAGGCAGAGGAAAGTAGCTCACTTTATGGTAGCCAGGAAGCGGAGAGTGATAGCATGTGAGGAAGGGTTTCAGGACAAGATGTGCCCTTTGGGGGCATGCTCCCAGTTACTTACTTCTTCCAACTAGACTGCATTTTCTGCCACCTACCATTAATGTCATCAAGCCTGTCAATGAATTAATTCCCTGATGAGGTTGGAGCCCTAATAATCCATTCACGTCCCAAGAGCTCCACCTCTAACTGTTCCTGCATTGGAGACTGAGCCTTCAACACAGTCTTTGGGGGACATTTTAGATCCAAACCATAATAATGACAAAAAATTTATTAATTTTTGCCCGTAACTCTTAGTTTCTGGTTGAGAATCTAGGAAGTCCATTCCTCTCTTCACTGTGATCTATCACAAACAAGTTCTTCCTTAGATGATAGATAGGAGCAGACCCTAATTGCCACTGTGAATGTAAAGTACTGATTAAGAAGGCATTCAGAAGACAGGCGCTTCATTGGAGGGTGCATCCTGTGGCAGGTTCTGGGTAAGAGCAGAAATGCACTTATTCCGGTATGCCCCAGGTATCAAGGAATTTCCTGTTTAGAGGGCAAAGATCAACAGAGAAGGAATGGTGAGAAAACAGTGTAAGTAGGTGAGGAAGGGGAATGAATGGAGTGCTGAATAGATGCTCTGGAGATTTATAATGAAAGACCAGGTCTCAGTCCTCTCCTCTCTTCCCATCTATCCACCCAACCTCCATGCTCTCTATTGAGGTCCTTCATACACATCCGAGAGCTTGATTAGCCTAATGATCAGGAACAGCTCCAGAGCCGGAACACCTAGCTCCGTCACTTCCTAACAGCTGCAAGACCTTGAGCAAGTTATGCAAGTTCTCTCTGCATTCAGCTATAAAACAGAAGTAACAACTGCATAAACACCCAGGGTTTTTGAAAGTAATGAGTTATGTATGTAAAGTCCTTAGGATGCTACCTTTGCACACAGTACATGTCAGTTAATGTGAGTTACTATTTTTCTGGCACTTGCTTTAGACCTTCTCTTGTCAGAGTTGAAGAAAGTTAATATACTTGGTGGCCAGGTCATGAAAGCAGAACAATGAAAATGGCCAGATTCGGGTCTCAAGCCAGCCTGCCTTCTCATTCACTCACCCTTTTATGCTACTCTTATTTCTTTTATTATCTATTATTTAACTTAACTTTTAGTCAAGTTCCTCTTTGATAGTTTCAGCCTATCACAAATAAATTAAGAAAAAAATGAACATTTTTTGGCCCACTACTGAATGAAAAGGATGAAATGAACATGAATTTTGGCATAGTTCTATGGTCAAATGCATAACCTTTATGAGTCTTTCTTTCCATCAGCAAAACAGGATGGTAACCTGCCTCTGAAGACCGATTTGAGAATTAAATAAAATTAAGCAGACAGAATATTGTGCAAACACTAAAGTTGTATATGAAACTCGGTGGCTGCCTTACTGTTAGAGCTAGAAGCAGGTTCCCAAGAAGGCAAAACTCTCGGGAGATTCCAGACCATTTATGAAGCCATCCCTTCTAGCTAAGGGGAGTCTCCCAACTTGTTCTTTGCCACGCACTAGCATACAGATTGCATTCTGTCTTTAAGAGACCTTGGCTCAGTGGCATGCTGACTGTCCTGGACAATGTTGCTCATAAAATTGTGAGACTTCAAGGACTCTGAGTAGACTCCATGGGGAAATGGGACCTATGCAGCACCAGGAAGGATATGGGGGGATTAGACAGGCCAAGAAAGGAAGGTAGTTGGGAAGTAGACATCCCTTTTTCTTAAAAAAAAAAAAAAAAAAATGAGAGAGAGAGAAAGTGAGAAACAATTTTATTTAGTTTTTCATGTGGCCTTCGCTGCTCCAAGATTTCACTGTGTATGTGGTGCTGGGGTTTGAACTCCCGTAATCATGCATGCAAGGCAAGTGCTGTAACCACTGAGCCACTGCTCCAGCCCCAAGACATCCCTTTTTAAGAGAATGGGAAGAACACAGAGCTAAGGGACAAGTTCCTGTTCTAAGTTCCACATTGGTCTATGGAGTCCAAATGCTTGGACTGCCTTTTTGTGTGTATGTACAGATAGTTGATTACATGGTGGAATCAAACCTCAGCAGGATCCTGTCTCCAGCCAATTTCCACCGGTAGAGGTTCGCATTCTTCCATCTTTACCTGTGCTTTATCCTGCAATGTTTTTGTTTAAGTTTGGGAAAGCTGAATATTGTAGAAACCTAGTGAATTTCATCCCCTGCCCTGATTAGCTGTGGTTTCTTCTCTCTGTTATGAAGCAGAAGAAACGCTACACAGCTTCTGCATTAGTATACCTTTTTGTCTTCTAAATAAGAGTTTTGAAATCACCCCCACCACACACACACACACAGCTTACCCTCTTCTCCTTGTTGTCCATGGATGTTGTCATTGGTATTATAACCTGGAGACCCAGAAGTTCCCCAGAATTTAAAAGCAGCCCAAATATTTAATTATGATTTGGCTTTGAAAGTAAAAATAAAAAAGAGGAAGGTATGGTTTTCTTTGGATCATCAGTTTAATATGCTTTTAAGAGACTAGCAACACTGTCTGCCTGTAAGGAGAGGAACCAAACAGTTGAGGGAAAATGGTATGGGAAAGAGTTCTCACCACATTCTCTGTTAGTATCTTTCAAATCTTGAACAAAAGATAAGGGAAGAAAGTTGAGACTGGAAATCTAGATCAATTTCACAAATATTTCTTGCACACCTACTGCGTGCCAAATACTCTACAATATCTTGACCCTCAGAGTATGCAGATGGAGTCTCCCGTGCCACAGACTGGTGGCTGGGGAAAAAACATCGTGAGCTGGTGAAAAAAAGGCCAGGGAGAATGCACCAGAATCACATCCTGACATCATTCAATCCCAGCAAGAAATGCACTGCAATGGTTGCATTTTGTTTCCATGTTTTATTCTTGCCAGCCCATTCCACATGACGGTTGTTGGTAACATTTATGAAAATAAAAGGGGCTTTTCATTCTCTGAAAAGCTATACAGATTTATTGTTTGTTTGTTTTAAGAAAGAAGGACAGTGAGAGAGAGAGAGAGAATCAATTTTTATTGAGTTTTTCACATGGCTTTCGTTGCTATGACACTTAGTTGTGAACATGGGTGCTGGGGTTTGAACCTCTGTCCTCGCGCACCGTAACCACTGAGCCACCACTCCAGCCTCTAAGCTATACAGTTTTAAAAGGATTTTTCTGATTCTCTGCTGCTTCCCACACACTCTAGCCTATTAAAACAAGTCTTAGAAAGTAGATCAGGCCATTGGGCTGGAATGGTGGCTCGGTGGTTACAGCACATGCCCAGCATGTGCGAGTATGTGAGTTCAAACCCCAGCACCACGTACACAGGGAAGTCTCAGAGCAATGAAGGCCACATGAAAAACTAAATAAAAATTGTTTCTCTCTTTCTCTCTCTCTCACTGTTCTTCTCTCTTTAAAAAGATAAAAGAAAGAAAGAAAGTAGATCAGGCCAGAGGAAGGTTTGACCAAAGGAAAAGAATGATGATAATAATAATTGTGCTCTTTTTTGTGAAATATGACCTCGTAATTATCTATGTCTGCTTAAGAGGTCAAAGTCTTTCATCCCTCACTTTTAATACCTTATCTCTGAAAATTATGTAGAAAGACAAGTTTAACTTTGAAAGAATCATTTTATCAAGAGTCTTTTTATATGAAAATCCATTATGATCATGGAATTCTTCATTCCTGTGTTAGCAGTGCCACTCAGAAATAATGAGCTCCCTGTACATTGTGTTGCCAAGGAGATAAGACCAAAAATCCATTGAAGGCTCTTCTGGAACCTGGCAGAGACCACTGTGTATAATGTGTGACTCTTTGAAGTGGTATCAAGAGAGATAAACCAGTGCAAGCCCATGTGTCTGTTGTCCTGCCAGCTTCCTGAGCCCAAAGAATTTAGGCCCAGAAGAAAATGACCATGGCATTCCTATATGCACAGTAAAGACTGTACAGCCCCTTAATTCCTTTCCTTGTAATCCTGTTGTTCTCCACCTAAATGAACTTTCCTGGTATCTTGGATCCTTGCTCAATGTCACAGTTCAGAGATTGGCTCATCAAAGTTATCAGAGAGATTCAGACCACCATGAGATTTTGCTGAAGAGTTTCAGCTAAGCACACCAACATCATTCCTAAAATGGTGTAATTTCAGAGAGAGAAAGCATTGTAAAAAGTTCAGTTGGGGAAAAGTGAAGTAAAACAAATTTGGAGGGGTTTTTAGGTTTTGTTTTGTTTGTTTGTTTGTTTGTACCAGGGATTGAACCCCCTTAACCACTGAGTCACATCGCCAACCCTTTTTTTAAATTTTTTATTAGTGCATTATACCTGTACATAATAGTGGGATTTGCTGTTACATACTCATAGATGCACACAATATAACAATATAAGGTGATCAATATCCCTCCCCAGCATTCCCACACACACCTCTTCTCCCTTCCCGTTCCCTTGCCTCTTTCTGAGTCATATATTTTTCCTAATAAAGACAAGTAGAGTGACATCATTCTTATACCTATGAAGAACATTTTTATATACATGACAATAGTATATACAATGTTATACAGTCCTTTTATTTCATTTTGAAACACATTGTGTTGCCAAGGAGATAAGACCAAAAATCCATTGAAGGCCCTTCTGGAAGGAACCTGGCAAGTTCTTGGAAACTGGCAAGGTCTTGCCAAGTTGCTTAGAACTTTGCTATGTTGCTGAGGCTGGCGCTGAACTTTGGATCCTCCTGCTTCAGTTTCCCGAGCCTCTAGGATTATTGACATGTACCACCACACCTAGCTAAGACAGTTTTTGTTAAGCAATCTTTGCAGAACTTTTTCCTTTCTTTTTCTTTCAAGGATCTGATATGTTCTATATAAAACTGGATTATGAAATGATATTTTTGATCTCTAAAAATATACTTTGCCCTCTGTATCCATGGGTTCTACACCAAGGATTCTACCAGCTGCAGATTAAAAATATCTGTACGGAACTTGTATAGGCTTTTTTTTTCCTTGTCATTATTCCCTCAACAATACAGTGTGACAGCTATTTACACAGCATTAACATTGTATGAAGTATTATAAGTGATCTGAAGAGGACTGAAAGTAGGCAGGAGGAAGTACATAGGTTCTGTGCAGTTACCTGTCATTTTATAGAAGGGACTTGAGCGATCACAGCTTTCCAGTTTCTTTCTTTCTTTCTTTCTTTTTTTTAAGAAAGAAGGGACAGAGAGAGAGAGAGAGGGAGGGAGAGAGAAGCAATTTTAATTTAGTTTTTCATGTGGCTTTGATTCCTCAGACACTTTGTTGTGTACGTGGTGCTGGGGTTTGAACTGCACACTCGCACACGCCAGGCAAGGGCCGTAACCACCGAGCCACCGCTCCAGCCCCACAGCTTTCCAGTTTCAAAGAGGTTCTGGAACCAGTCCCCAGGGATGCCTAAGTATTGCTTAGTCAGACAATTACAACTTGGCTAATGAAGAAGAGCTTTTAGTTTTGTGATCAACAGAGCAATCAGATGATAAACTAGTTGCCAGATTTAAAGATGATTTTTTTTAATTGGAGAAGAAATCATCAGCCTTCAAGTAAAGTTATTGTGTATCAGACTGTGAGCTGCCTGCAGTATTTAATGGCTAGAAAAGACACTTATTTTCAGAGCAGAAACCAGGTGGAAAAAAGACAGGAAACTGTTCAGAAGTTGTGGCACATGCGTGGGATGAAACTTTGAATAACACTCCCATTTTCTGAGCCATCAGCAGCTTTGCTGACTTGGATGCTCACGTTCTTGGGTTGCCCAGGCCTCCAAATCCCCAGGTCTTGGTGAATACAGCAGGCTTTCCTCTCTCCTTTCCCATGTTGTTTTATTTCTTGATTGGGTATAAAAATTTCTTTCTCTTTAGTGTAATCTTAAACTTTTATACTGACCCATTTGACACTAAGTTGCTGATATAACCGTCTGTCACCGGAGTATGATCCATTAAGGTTTATCATTTATCCCAATAATACCCTTTCAGCAAGAGGATTCAATCACGTATTGCATTCAGTCATCTCTTAAGTCCTTCTCAATCTGGAACATCCCTTAACTTTTATGATCTTAACATTTTTAAAGATTACAGACTTATTTTTAAAAATGTGTCCCACAGTTTAGATGTGTCTGCGTCCTCTCATTTAGATTCAAGTAGCTCATCTGTCACAGAAACCTCATGGGGGTGCTGTGGGCACTTCTCATTGCACCCAGTCATATAATCATTTCTATTGCACCATTACTGCTGATATAAATTCCCATCACTTGATTCAAATGTGAGGATTCTCCACTGTAGAATTACTCGTTTTCTCACTCAGTATTTCATGGGGAGCTTCTTTGAGACATGGTAATATTCAGTTCTTTAGTGAACTTAAAATTTGCTTATGTACATGGACTCATAGATTCCAATCTTCCTGCTGTCTTATTTTATTTTGATGTTAAAAAAAAATCCCAGATGCAGCCAGTGGGACTTTAAAATAACTCCTGTCTCTTCTGACATTTCCATGTCCTTCCTTGAGAACTCCGTTACTTTCTGAAGAAGATATTTTCGGTTCATCTTGAACTTTCCCTGCTCCAGCCCTAGAGAATACTATTTGGAAATTAAGATCTCAATGTACTGACTGTTGATATTGAAGTGTCACTGTTCTCACGGTACAAAAATAAAGATCTGTGTACAACTGTAGGTATATGCACACACCCACAAACACCCCAGTGTAATCAGTTCTCTATTTGCCTGTATATTTAGCCATAAGCCCTTCCGTGTACCTCCAGTTATTATCCCATACCATAGCTTTTGTTGTTTTTATTTTTTCTCATTGTAACTCTGATTCTCATTATTCTTAATACACTTACTTATTGATTAAGTCCTCTCTACATAAACAGTCTCCTGGCACTGCTGTTTCCCAGCCCCATGCAGGTGTCACCACTCAGGTTCTGACACCCCTCACCAGGCTATCACCAACACTGTCTTAGTCCATTCTCTGTTACTATAACAAAATATCTGAGACCTGTTAATTTATAAAGAATGCAGGTTTGTTTCGGCTCATGGTTCTGGGGGCTGAAAGTCCCAGAGCACAGCACTGCATCTGCTCAGCTGCTGGTGAAGACCTCTTGCTGCTTCGGTGGTGGGAGGCAGAAGTGCAAGCAGTAGCATGTAGAAGAGAGGAGAGGCAGCCAAATTGCCATAATAGGCAGCCCACTGTCACAGGAAAGGCATCAGTCTATTCAAGAGAACTCTGCTGCCATGATCCAAACCCCTCCCACTACCCAACCTCCTAACACGGCCTCATTGAGGAATTAAGTTTCCAGCACATGAACTTTTGGGGAATACACTCAAACCACAGCAACAGCCTTGTGTAGATCCCCTCTTCCCTCCCTCTTCACAGGCTCAATGCTCCACCCTGGATTACCCTGGCCTCCTTCCTCCTGTGAACACTGCCTTCTTTAGCCTCCACCCAGTGAATTTGGTCCCAATTGTTGAAGAAAGGAGGGGAAATGGATGAGGAACTGCTGCTGCAAGACTTTGTAAATGGAAGCCGCATTGCTTCCAGTCTTAGAAGCTGGAAGGCGAAATAGGTAGAGAGCAAGAGGAATGGGTGCTGGGCAATGCCCAGCCTTCACGTTCCCTGTTTCTAGAAGGAGCGGTAAGGTGGTGTCTGTGGCTAAGCCAGGCCCTTGTTCACAGCATCAGACCTTACCTGGTGCCAACTGGGAAGTACTCTTATGTTTATGACTTTTAATAAGAGAAAGCTACTCTCAGCACCCTTTCTACTCCTGCTGTCTCGCTTAGAAATTCTTATCCTTGGCTCTGTGAACTTTGGGGACTTTATGGGCAACTGCAGACATGCTTTTCTCTGATGAAAGAATCCAGAACTTCCTTCAGATTCTCAAAGAGATCTACAACCTGGCAATATTAATGGTGTACACAAGGTTGAAAACAGATGTAATCTTATTGTAATCAGAGAAAGGCAAGTTAAAATAAGATATTATTTGCTATACAGGAAATATCCTGTATAGCAAATATTATTTGCTATACAGGAAATATACAGGAGATGATAAGCATTTATTTATGAAATCTATATTGATTTTTTATTGCTGCCATAAAAAATTGCCACAAACTTTTTTTTATTTCTAGGAAGCAGTTTTATTTAAAGCCACCCAGCTTGCTTCAGAGAACATGGGTATCTCAAATCCCGGTCCACAAGTTTGAAAACTCTTACACTTTTATATGCAATGGCAAGTTATATAATATTTTAAATTTTTTATTAGGGAATTGAGTTATTATACAATCATAAATGCATACAAAGTAACAATACGATAGGCATATGTTCTGAAACCAGAATTACCCCCACATTGTCCACACCTATCTCTTGATTCTTCTATATTTAGCCCCTACAAGCGATATAAAAGCTTAGATTGTGAATTTTCTAGAATTAAATGATTGCATCAGTATTATTGGATTCTCAGGGGGGTAAAGAGTTTGCTACATTGTTGGTTGTTTCCCTAGCTCCCACCCTATTCTCCCTCCTTCTCCCATTCCCCCAACACATACACATATATATGGTTGTCCTAGATATCTATAATTGCTATGCCTTTGCTGGATCTAATACATGAGTTTGACAACCTTTCACCCAAGACTGGGTTCAGCTCTAGTCTCCACAAATGAGTGAAAACATTCGATCCTTGACTCTCTGGGTTTGGCTAACTTTGCTCAGCATGATTTCTTCTACTGCCATCTGTTTACCTTCAAAGGCCAATATCATTGTTTCTAATTGCTGAGTAGAATTCCATCGTATATATATACCACAGTTTTTAGATCTATTCATCCAGTGAGGGGCATCTGGGTTGGTTCCATAATTTAGCTATTTATTGTAAATTGAGCTGCTGTGAATATTGATTTTGCTGTGTTGCTGAAAGGTGGTGATTCTAACTCTTCTGGGAAAATACCCAGAAGAGGGATAGCTGGATCGTATGGTGGATCCATGTCTAATCATTTGAGGATTCTCCACACTGGTCTCCAGAGCAATTGCTACCAACTTGGTGGATTAAAGCAGCACATATTTATTCTCTTTCAGTTCTGGAGGTCAGAAATCCAAAACAGGTCTTGTTGGGCTAATGTCACATTGGACAAGCTGTGCTCCTTCCAGAGGCTATAGAGGAACTTCATTCCCTTCCATTTGCCAGTTTCTAGAAAGCCCTCTCTATTCCTTGGCTGTGGCCTTCCTCCACTCAAGGATAAGAGCAGAGTTCCTCCACGTCTCTCTCCAGTTCTGCCATCTATTTTCCCTATTATAAGGACCCTTTTGTGCAATATTGAACTGACATGCATAATCTATGATAATCCTCTATTTCAGATTCCTGCCTTAACTACATTTGTAAAGTCCTTTTTTGCTATGAAAGGTAGCATATTCATAGGTTTCAGAGTTTACAATGTGGATTTCTTCAGGGGAAAGGGGCTGCCTTCTCCTACCAACCACAGTATATAAGAATTTGATAATATATGCTATCATGCATTGTTGCCCAAAACATAAATCAGTAGAATACCTTCAAAATGTTTTAGACATGCTACTATTTTTGGCAATGCATGCTAATAATTTTAAATTATACTTGTTGACCCAGTGATGCCATTTCAGTAAAGTAACCCGAGGAGCTGTTTGGACACAGACACATGTACTAAGAAATTCACTACAGCACCCTATGTTAATGAAAAATTGGAAATAAGATAACAATCTATAAAGAGGTGATTAAATAAGATTCTGATAATTCACATACAGAATCTTAAGCAGCACTTTTAAAGGATGGTATGGATCTTTAACAATTGATGAGAAGACTACCCAAGATTTACTAATCTCTAGTGACTTATGTGCGGTTGTGTGCTTCAAAGGAAAAACACAGCAGTTACATCTGAGTAGTGGAACTTGGGGGATGCTTACATTTTATGTTTTTCTAAACTTTTCATCTATAAGGAACATGCAGCAATGTTTTTTTTTTAAGACAGAGAGGGAATCAATTTTATTTATTTTTTCATGTGGCTTTCATTGCTCCGAAGCTTCGTTGTGTACATGGTGCTGGGGTTCAAACTCACACATCCCAGGCAAGCGCTGCAACCGCTGACCCACCACTCCAGTCCCACAAGTCATATACATATATACATATATTTGTGTATGTATATGTATGTATTTGTTTTTCAGTACTGGAGATTGAACCCAGGGTATTCTACTTCTGAGCTGTATCTGCAGACTTTTTTTTTAGTTTTTATTTTTGAACAATCATACAAAATTTTTAACAAAATAATATAAAATGTGTATAGTTTCTGGATACTAGATTTACCCACAGGAGTGCCCCCCAATTTCCCACCCGTATCCCTTACCCACAATATCTCCAAAAAAGTATTAGGCTGTATAACATTACACCTTATCTGGATTTAACACATGATAATAAACTACCTTTCTGAATGGCCAGGGTCTATTTCCAACCTCCACAAATGAGTGGAGACATTTGACCCTTGGTTCTCTGGGTTAAGCTGATTTTACTCAGCATAATTTCTTCCATAGCCATCCATTTACCTTCAAAGGCTGCAATATCATTGTTTCTTATTGCTGTGTAAAATTCCATGGTATAAATGTACCACAGTTTCTGGATCCATTCATGCAGTGAGGGACATCTGGGTTGTTTCCATAGTCTAGCAATAGTAAATTGAGCTGCTATGAACATAGATATTGCTGTGTCACTATAATGTGTTGATTCTAAATCCCCTGGAAAGATACTGAGGAGTGGAAAAGCAGGGTCGTATGGTGGGCTCATCCCTAGTTTTTTGAGGGTTCTCCACACTGCTTTCCAGATGGGCTGTACTAGTCTGCAGCTCCACCAACAGTGTGTTAGTGTGCCTATCTCTCCACAGCCCCTCCAGCATCTATTGTTGTTTATTTTCTTCATCTTTGCCATTCTGACTAGTGTAAGGTAATATCTTAATTTGGTTTTCATTTGCATTTCTCTGATTACTAGAGATTTAGAGCACTTTCTCATGTATTCATTGGCTTGATCAATGTCCTCTGTTGAGAAGTTTCTACTTAGCTCTTTGGCCCATTTATTGATTGGGTTGTTAGTGTTTTTGTATTTCAGATTTTTGAGGATTTTGTAGATTCTGGATATGAGGCCCCTGTCAGAGGAATCATAGCCCATGATTCTCTCCATTTCCGTAGGAAACCTCTTGCCTTTCAACTAGGAAAGAAAATATTGAACTTATCTTCCTTCTCTTGTGAAAATGGCTCTTCTCTTTGGAGGTAAAAATATATTTTGCCCACATATTTAGTGGTTTTACTAGACCATTTATTCTCTGTATACAGTACCCCTAATGATCTCATACACAAGACCAGAGGTTGGCCTTAGGGCAAAGTCTAGACTACCACATCTTTATAAATAAAGTCTTATTTGGGCTCCAGCACACCCATGACATTCATTTAATACAGATTGTCTATGACTGCTTTCAGGTTACAGTGGTAGCTATTAGTTGTGACAAAGACCATATGGACCACAAAGACTAAATATTGACTCTCTAGGTAGCCCTTCACCTGAAAAAAGTTCACCAACTTCTAGTCTAGGCTTTTACCAACAATGACAAAAATCCTTCTAGTACTGAGTTGTTACTCAACTTTTGACAGAGTCAGATAACAATATGTGAGCACATTTTGATAAACACATTTCATCAGTCCCTGTACCCCCTGTTCCCACACATCATCATCCAAATCCTCATCCAGACAGGCATTTTGAGGGGGGGAAATGTATTACTATAGGAGAACGTTATTCTCCCCTCTCTATTTTCTAGAACTTCCCAGCTTTAGTCTTTAGAAAGGTCTAAGAACCGAACTCTAATGAAATGCCAGTTCCATATATTAAGGTGGAGTATGGGGGCCCAATAAGGTTACTGAAAAACAAGCGTAACCCCTGCCCACAAGCCTGGAACTCTGGGCTTCCATTTCCTTGCTGTCTTTAGGATGGCTTTGTGAAGTTCACTAGGAAAATGAGCTGTCACTTCTGCCAGCTACACAGAAGTTCAGGTGCCACAGATCAGCGACATGTCCATCTTTCAAAACGCATCTTCTGGTCTAGACTCTCAGCCTTCCTGATGTGAGTGCTCTAGGGAATGGGGAGCCCAAAACTCAGCTGAAGAGAACGTGCTTGCCCTCATCCAGGCCTAGAAATGCCCCAAATCCCAGGTTGCCTGCAGAGGCTGCCTCAGTTTTAGGACCTCTACGTCAAAGTGCTTTCTCAAAGATCACAGTTGGTTCCAGGGATTGGAACCGTGCTACCTCTCCCTTAAACCTTCAAGGAGCCCGCTAAATGCTCCAGGGGAATCTCTGGGTGTATAGTTCCAAGCCAGACCTGGGACCCACATCCAACGGGAATTAGGAGCCAAAAACAAATCAACACTGGAAATGCAGACTGCAAGGCAGGTATCAGGAGCACAGCTGCCGTCTGCTCTTCAGGTGGGTGCACCAGTGTAACCATGGCCTTCCCAGGCCAGGCTGTGCATTTCTGACCTTCTCCTCAGAGGACACCTCTATTTACGGGTCCTTAAAACTCACTGTAAGGGCTTGGCCACAAGAAGCCAGACATCACCTGCCAAATACATTATTGTTCTTTCCAAGGCAGCCAGCAGCATCCTTACTCAGCACGGCCCACCTCTCCCCTCACTCTTCATGAGCTCAACGTGGCTCTCAGCGCTAGTCCAGCTCGCCTGCAAAATTCTCCTCTTTGTTTACCTCACTCACAGTGTTTATGATTTTCTTCACTTTGTTGAGAAGTTTCTGGAGGCTCAAGACCCAGGAGGCTTATGTGGGAATAATAAATTCAGACAAGGTCTTCATGTTGCCCCAGCAGCTCCACCCCTACGGCTTGCTCTGGAATTGCTTGTCAGCAGTCGCGCCTCCCTGTGATGACTTGCTGCTGAACCCTGGGCCGTGCCCCAGCGAGGCCTCTCAGGATACCTGCTAGGAATATTAGCCATTCTTCATCTCTGCTGCTGTTCTGTGGCTTTGGTTCAGCAGAAGAGAACTGAAATGGGGTGTCTACAGGGCTGGGAGGGAAGTCTCTCTCTTTGTGCATGTGGGTTTTCATTTCTTTTGCAAAGGCCCTCGACCATCAACAAAACCAAAACCTAGCCTGAGTTCATGAAGGCATGTTGGCTCTGAGCTGCTCCTGGCTCTTGTTTTTCTTCCCCATCCTAATCTGGATATTTTCTAGCTTGCTTCCCCATTGGTTGGAGCGAGGGAGCGAGAGCAGCTGTGTTACTCTAGGGAAGAGAATGCATGCCAAGTCCAGGACTTTTACCCTGAAACCGCTTTTTCCTTCTCAGAGGAGTAGCACCTTGATTATTACAGAGCACCTATTGAAATTTTTCAAGTAATTATTCATTTCAGACCAAATGTAAAGCATCAGTCTCATCCCTTATTGAATCTAGATCCAGTGGATGTGACATAAATATGCACAGAGAAGGGAGTTCTTTCTTGGGATGCTTCTCAGGAATATGGTATGGTCCAAGTACAATCCACGTTCTGGGGTTCATAAAAAGCCATCTCATCAGTGGATTGAAACTCCTTCCTCAGTTCCAGGGAGCCTGCAGTGAGGCCTCCCAGGGCCATCCTTGTCTCCTCTCCTGCAGGACAGGTAGCACCTGCCAGCAACCTGAAAGTAAATTCAACCAAGGATTTATAAGCCCAGAAAGTTGAAACTTTAAAAAAAAAAAGCTGATGTGTTTTTAAAAGGTATGCCTTATGCCAAGATCCTACTGGCAGAGAAGGACTATCCACCTGTGGATAAGTCAAATCCCAAGCCATTTTTACTGTGAATTTTAAAAACTGGACCAGTTTTCTAGAGTCTGCCTCCCTTCTCCCCTCCCAGGGTGGCCCAGTCAATCCTGGATAAGCATATTGTTCAACACCACCAGACTCTGCCTTAGACAATTCAATCATATTTTCATACCCAAGACCATGTGTGCGTATATCAGACATAGGCACCTCACTTTCCTTACCTGCAAAAGAATAACCAGGTCCTCGGGTATGGGTGAGGGCAGTCACCAAGCAATAAAAATCATTTTGGAGACGGCCTTAATCAAGTCATAAATCTGGATGGAACTACTTTTCATGCTGAGAAATATATCAAGTTCTTCCACCAGATGCCCAGGAGCATGGGAGACATTACTACACCCCCTGCCAATGGAAACCCAGAGTTTGCCCTAGGGGTAAAAAGACATTTGGGGAATGGAAAATGGGTTTGTATAGTTCCATTTTTTCCTGGAATGTTTTAAAGTTAGTTTTCTTTGGGCAAATGTACATGGGAATAGTCTTGGCCTGGTTATTTGACCAGCTTATTGGGAGGTCCCAGAAATCAGAGTAAAAATTAAAGTTGCTTGTCTTCTTCCACAGCCTTCTGGGGTCCAGCTGACAAATGGGAGTAAGGAACTGAGTTTTTCCAATATAAATTAATCACTTCTCTCAGCCTGCCTCCTGGTGCCAGCACCCGCTCATTCTAAACAGCTTTAAAGACCATCTTTTTTGCCCCGGGAACACCAAACCTGAAAGAAGCAGGAATCAGAAAACACACTAAAGCAGTGTCCCTTCTTTCATCAGCCACCCGTGGCCTTAGAGCAAGCCCCGTGCACCCACTCAGACCACTAGTAGAACAGAGAGCCCTCCATAAATTTTAAAGGACTGAGTGAGTGTTTTCCAGTTTTATGAAATTAAATTAAGGAAAGGACTCCCAGACTGACTACACCAAGAGCCAAGCTTCATCCCAGCACACATCATTTTTATAGAAAGCTTTAGCTCCATGAAAAGCACAGGATTATAATGAAAATGCTGGCAGGCCTGGAGCCAGCTCGTGAAGTAATCATGCCACGTCTTTAGTATTTGTACACCGCACATCCTAATCGGCCACAGCTTTCTTTTCCTTTAGGTAGCAGTTTGAAAAGTGAAGATTCCCTGAGTACTACATTTTTCTTCTCCTTTTCTGGATTATATATTCCCATTTTCAAACCTTTCTTCCCTGTAATGCTTTTTCAGTCCAGTTATCAAAATTTAGCTGCCTTTTTTCAGCTATTTGGTTGGGAAGTATGGAGAAGGGAAACCTTGCTTCTGCTCATCAAGGCTAAGAACTCATGAAAATCAACCATGCAGGTGTGGCTCACACAGGTGATGGACAGCTAATGCATGCCACATTCCGCTGGAACTGCTGTACAGAGAAACCCACAAATCAAACTGCTTACAAAAAATCCTGGTGATTTTCAGCCCTTTAAGTTAAAATAAGAAGAAGTAGTTGTTAAAATCTACTGAGTAGTGATCATCAGGAGGAGTTCAGAGCTTCTTTTGAGACAGATGCCTCCAAGGCTGCTCTGTCTCCCCACCTTTTCAGGTTAGCCAGCACCTTCTGTGAGAGTGCAGAGAAGCTGGAAGCCACAGCTGCCAGGTCTCCAGTTTTTGACCTCCATGTTTCTCTCACCTGTCAAAACTTACACTGTTTCCCTGAGTCAGGCTGCTTTAGTTATAGAAACCAATATAAAATCAGGAGGCAAGAGTAAGGAGTGGGTGAGGTGAATTTGATGTAAGCAGGGATATCAGCTGGCAGCACACTGCCCGGTACAGCTGGACTGACACCTTGTCCTTGCTGGAGGCCAAGGCCAAGGGCAAACCATGTTTGCAGCAAAGAATGACGTGGAGTTCCTTGGCCTTTGACTTGTCCTTTCCGCAACGTGAAACCTCTGCTTCTTCTCCCCTGTTTCGTATCAGTGCTTCAGGATGTTAGAGCCACAACAAGAAGAGAGATTTTTACCTACATTTAAATCAATCACAGAAAGAGGAGGAAACTTCTTATATAATTTGATTTTCTAGTTGAGTACATTATCCCCATTCTAGACTTTCCCACTCACCAATTAATGTGTTTAAAAAAAAAAAAAAAAAAGTAAATGAAACCCTGGAGGGAAAAAAGCCTATGTGAATCACACCTGGCTTTGGCTCAATTTAGAACCACAGTGGGCCTAGGAAGGGAGGCCTAAAGGCAATATTTTCTTTCACTGGTTAGAAAGGGTTGATGGAGGGAGGCATTTTGCTGCCAGAACGCTCATTAGCTAGGCAGCCTTCCCAAGCCCGCTTCCTCCTCAGCCACCTCACCGACTCGAAAGCTTTACTAGCTGAGGCCGAGGAGTGAGCACTGTCACTCCTGCTGATTGTCCATTTCCTGGGGAAGGCCTTGAGGTTTGGAGGGTGGAAATGGTTGGCGCTCGTGTAGCTGGGAGAGAAGCAGAGTAAAGAGATGCTAGCCCCTCCACCAAACGCTGTTAACTTCCTCACCAAAGCAAAAACGGGGCCAAAGTGGTTTATTATTTGGCCTCCTAGGAGGTGTAGAATACATCAGCACACAGTTTTTGGATGGCCTTTGTAAATGGCACACAGAGAGATTGCTCAACTTCAAAAAATGATTGATGCTTCTTTTACTTTAACAAATGAGAAATGTCCGTGACAGAAAGGAACCCTGCTACAAGCCAGGTTTTCTCATTAACAGTAAAACACGGATAATTATTCACTGGGAACATACACAGTGGGAATTCATGTTAGATTCCTTATTTTGATTGCTGCAGGCAATCCTCAGAGACCACAGTATACATAAGAAGACACACACAAAAATATGTACATAAAAGCACAGGGGCCTACAGTACCTGTGCACTAAGAAGGTACCAATTTTGAGCACAAAGAAAAAATTTTAAGATTAATGTTATGTAGTCAAATGCCCTGAAAGACAATCGGCAGTGGAAAAGGCATACAATCAGCAATTTTGTTCATTTCCTTTAGTTGTATGTTGTTTATCTTAGTCTTTAATTTCCTTTTGAAAGGCAGAAAAGTAGACTGAATACAGACTTTCCTAAAGTATTTTCAACCCCAGACAAGGGATCACACATATAAGTACGTGCTCTGTAGTCACTGTCCCGATTTGAAGGAAAACATGATAAACTACACAGCAGATAGACACAGCCTCAGGAGAGAGGGCATTTTCGGATCATTGTAGCTAGTTTATACATTCAGCAACTAGTAATAAAGACCTTTAATAATCAGAACATAAGGCAGAAAGATATTTCTGTGAGTTAGCTTTTTGTTGTTGTAATGCCAGACAAGAAAAACTTAGAGATTTATTTTGGCCTGATGGTTTCAGAGGACTCAGTCCATGGTCATCTGACTCCACTGCTCAGGGTCTGAGGAGTGGCAGAACATCAGAGTGGAAGAGCCTGAGGAAGGAAAGCTGCTCAACTTACTGTAGCCAGGAAGCAAAAGAGGAGTAAGGGACAAGATATAGTCCCCAAGGCCATTCCTCAGTGACCAGCTTCTTCCAACCACACCCTACCTGCCTGTGGTCATCACTCAGTAGCTATTCAAATTATTAATCACTCAAATGGATTAATCTGCTGATCATGTTATGATCGAATCATTTCATCTTTGAACATTGCTGCTTTGCCACATGAACTTTTCAGGGGATATCACATATCTAAACCGTAGCACTGCTTCAGGTCATGATCTAGAGGAAGGTGTTCCAGGCTTGATCTGGCAACATAGCACATCAGTTAGGTGTGGTATGGAATTTTCTCAAACTCCTGTGACTGACGTCCCAGAGTGTTGCCCTTTCCCTCTTAGGCCAGAATAGCTGCTTGTGCATACACATTCTTCACAGAGGATGGAAGAGAAAGGAAGAGGAACATGTCCACTTCTTTCCAAGATACGATCCATAAGGTGTACACATCACTTTCCCTCTAATTCCTCTCTAACCACGTGCTTCACAATTATGGCAAGGAAAGGTGGGAAAAACCTCTACTCCAAGCAGCTATGTATCTAAAATTCAGGAGCTTTTTGCCTAGAGCAACCAAATTAAAGTTGTTGGAATTGAGGGTGACAGAGTACAAGTAAAAGTGATCTCTGACTTCAGCAAAGCTGTGTGAAGGAAAGTGAACCAAAAAGAAATTTTTTTCTTTTTCTATTTTTTTTTTTTGGATTGCAAGATTTATGTTTATTTTTTTGTCTTAATTACTTTTTTATTTTATTCACAAATTTATTTGTTGAACAACCAAACAAGCTTCTAATGAAATAATATAATATATATATAAATTCTGAAAATTAGATTTACCCCGAAGAGCCCCTCTAATTACCCACCTTTATCCCTCTCCCCTCCCAATACATCTCTACAAATGCTTTAGATTGTATGACATTACACCTTATCCGGATTTAAAACATTGACCTTTCTCAATGGCCAGGGTCTAGCTCTAGCCTCCACAGATGAGTGAAGACATTTGACCCTTGGTTCTCTGGGTTATGCTTATTACACTCAGCATAATTTCTTCCATAGCCATCCATTTACCTTCAAAGGCTGCAATATCATTGTTTCTAATTGCTGAGTAAAACTCCATGGTATATATGTACCACAGTTTTTGGATCCATTCATCCAGTGAGGGATATCTGGGTTGTTTCCATAATTTAGTTATTGTAAACTGAGCTGCTATGAACATAGATATTGCTGTGTCACTGTAGTGTGCTGATTCTAAATCCCCTGGACAACTACCCAGGAGAGGAATAGCAGAATAATATGGTGGGCTTATCCCTATTTTTTTTTTTTTTCGGATTCTCCATACTGCTTTCCAGAGGGGCTGTACCAGTCTGCAGTTCCACCAACAGTGTGCTAGTGTGCCTATCTCTCCACAACCCCTCCAGCATCTATTATTGTTTATTTTCTTCATTTTTACCAATCTGACTGGTGTGAGGTGATATCTTAATGAAGTTTGTGTTTGCATTTCTCTGATTACTAGTGATTTAGAGCACTTTTCTCATGTCGTCATTGGCTTGATCAATGTCCTCTGTTGAGAAGTTTCTATTTAGTTCTTTGGCCCATTTGTTGATTGGGTTGTTTGTGTTTTTGTAGTTGAGATTTTTGAGGATTTTGTAGATTCTGGATATGAGGCCCCTGTCAGAGGAATCACAGCCCATGATTCTCTCTAATTCTGTAGGAAACCTCTTGACTCTTTGGATTATTTCCTTGGCAGTGCAAAAGCTTTTTAGCTTTATGGCATCCCAATCACTGATTTTTGACTTTACTTCCTTCACTTTAGGAGACCTGTTGAGAAAGTCTTTGCCTACTCCCAAATGCTGAAGTGTTGGACCTAATTTGTCTTCCATCAGTTGCAAGGTAGCTGGTCTAATTCCTAGCTCCTTGATCCATTTTGATTTGACAAAAAAAAAAAATTTTAATTGCATAAATTTAGGATATTTGGAAAATATTTGCAAATAGCAGTTTGGAACCACAGGTTTTTTAAAGCTTGTTAAAATCTTAAAAAGCATGGAGATGAATAAGTAGAATATATGAGAATCAACTGGACACTAAAGATCAATGATTTAAACAATGCAAATGTGTTATTATGAATAATGCCACATATATACAAAGAAAAAAGAACAGTACAATGAATCTCCACTCCCTCATCATCCACCTTCAAAAATAAACATCCTGCAATTCTTTTTTCATTGTATTTCCACCTACTCTTCCTTCTATCCCTACTCCATTATTCTTTTAGGCAAATTTTACATACATGGAAATGCATAAATATTTTTTATTCATTCAACATAGTCTTATATGTTGGAGGGAATCATTACATATTCATGCATATACAGATATTGATAAAGTAAGTTAAAGCCAATCCTAGTCCAGGGTCTCCCCCTTGTGACCACTCCCTGCTCTCATGCCTCCCCTACTTTACCCCCATTTTAGAGATAACTAAGCCTGTATATATGTATTAATTTTTTAATTTTCTGATCCTCTTTGCCCATCTATGTTTAGTTGGGCTTCTCATGGGAGTCAAGGGTTCCCAGCTGCATTGATAACCCCCTAATCCCTCCCTCCAGCTGCACTGATAACCCCGTAATCCCTCCCTTCTCCCCCCAGCTTCATAGTCATGGTTCCCCATGCTTATGTAAAAATTCACCTATGTTGAGTTTTTTTGAGCTTAGCTAACTTTCAATCTGTCTTAGATTTTATTCTAGCATCCACATATGAGAGAAAACATTCAGCCTTAAGTCTCTGAGTTTGGGATATTTCACTCAGCATAATTTTTTCCATCTCCATCCATTTGGCTGCAAATGCCATGATATTGTTCTCTCTAATAGCAGAGTAGAATTCCATTGTATAGATATACCACAGTTTTTTAATCCACTTGTCCAGTGAGGTGCATCTGGTTTGGTCCCATAGTTTAGCTATTGTAAATTGAGCTGCTATAAACATTGAGGTAGTTGTGTTTCTGTAGTATGCCAACTCTAAGTCTTTTGGGAAAATATCCACGAGTGGGATAACTGGGTCATAGGGTGGTTCCAACCCTAGTTTATTGGGGATTCTCCACATTGCTTTCCAGAGTGGCTGTACAAACTTGCAGTCCCACCAGCAGTGTGATAGTGTTCCTTTCTTCCCACAACCCCTCCAGCATCTGTTATTGTTTGTGTTCATTTTTGCCACTCTGACTGGAGTGAGGCGAAATCTCAGTGAAGTTTTGATTTGAGTTTCTCTGATTGCTTGTGATGTAGAACATTTTCTCATATATTTATGGGCTTTTTGGACTTCCTCTGTTGAGAAGTTTCTATTTAATTCCCTAACCCATTTATTGATTGGATTATTTGTGGTTTTGGTGTTAAGTTTTTTTAGTTCTTTGTGTATTTTGGATATTAGCCCTCGGTCAGAGGTATAGCAGCAGAAATTTTTCTCCCATTCTGTAGGTTCTCTCTTGACTAATTCTTTAGCTGTGTGCAGAAGCTTTTTAGTTTAATGGTATCCCACTCATTTATTCTTGACTTTAATTCTTGTGCTAGGGGAGTCTTGTTAAGGAAGGCAATGCCTACACCAATGCCATGGAGTATTGATTGTAATTTTTCTAGCAGTTGTATAGTTGCTGGTTTAATTTCTAATTCTTTGATCCATTTTGATTTGATTTTTGTGCAGGGTGAGAGATAAGTATCTAATTTCGATTGTCTGCATATGGCTGTCCAGTTCATCCAGCACCATTTGTTGAACAGGCTATCTTTCCTCCACACTATATTTTTGCCACCTTTGTCACATATCAGATGGTTAAATACTTGTAGGTTTGTCTCAGTATCTTCTAGTCTGTTCCATTGGTCTACATGTCTGTTTTGATACCAGTAGCACACTGTTTTTATTACTGTAGCCCTATAATATAATTTCAGGTCAGGTATTGTAACACCTCCTGCTTCCTCTTTCTTGTTTAGTAATGTTTTTGGCTATTCTAGGTCTCCTGTTATTCCAGATGAATTTGAGAATTGCTTTTCTATGTCCATGAAGAATGTCATTGGTATCTTGATGGGGATTGCATTGAATAAATATATAAATATATAAATATATATATATAAAATACAGGGTTTTTGGCAGAATAGCCATTTTAATTATATTGATTCTGCCTAACCAAAAACATGGAATGTTTTTCCATCTACTCAGGTCTTCTACAATTTTTTTTTCAAGTGTTCAATAGTTCTCATCATAGAGGTCCTTAATATACTTTGTTAAATTGATACCCAAGTATTTTATTCATTTGGGGGTTATTGTGAATGGGACAGACTTCTTGATTTCTTCTTCAGCAGAATTATTGCTGGAGTATAGGAAAACTATTGATTTATGAATGTTTATCTTATAACCAGCCACTTTGTTGAATTCGTTTATAAGCTCTAGAAGTCTTCTGATTGAGCTTTTGGGATCTGCTAGGTATAGGATCATGTCATCCGCAAATAGAAATAGCTTGACTTCCTCTTTTCCTAGTCGAATTTCTCTGATTTCGTTCTCTTGTCTGATAGCTCTGGCTCAGGTTTCAAGAACTATATTGAATAAGAGTAGTGAAAGTGGACATCCTTGTCTTGTTCCTGAATTCAGTGGGAATTAAATATATAAATCTTAAGTGTACAATTTTAACATGTTCATCCATGTAACCACATTCTTATATAACATAACTTTTAACCACTTAAAAATTTTTGGTCTTTTTTCCTCTTTTCTTCACTTTGGCTCATTTCTATTACTACATGTCCAATTTCACAGATCCTTTTCTATGATGTTTAATCTTGTTGTAATCCTGTTCAATGAACTTTTCATCTCAAAAACTATGTTGGGGCTGGGAATATAGCTCGGTGGTAGAGTGCTCACCTAGCATATGTGAGGCCCTGAGTTAAATCCCCAGCATCTCACACACACACACACACACACACACACACACACCCTATTTATATGCATAGATTTATATATATATATGCATGTGTATGTTATTTGTAGAATTTCATTTATAACTTCTATTTTCTTGCTCCATGTATGCATGTTTTCTTTTAAATACTTAAAATATTGTAATACCCTGTTTTAATATCCTTGTTTATAATTCATCATTATCCCTGTCATTTCAGGATCTATTTCCATTGACTGATTTTTTTTCCTAATCATAGGTCACATTTTCTTACTTCCTGATTAGTCAGGAATTTACAGTGTGTATTTTGCATCATTAAATGTCTGAATTTTTCTTTTAATCTTCCTCTGGAGATTGGTGGATTTTCTTCTGTTAATTGCTTAAAGTTCAGTTTGATCTTCTCAAGCTTAGTTAGGTCAAGTCTAGAGTAGCCTTTAGTCTAGGACCTTTCTGGGTTCTCTAATGAATGCCCCAGATGATCAATAAGGATGCCCCACTCTACCCAGCAAGAACTTGGAGGCTTTCTAGTCTTATTTGGACTTTGGAAAAATGTTAACAGTTCCCTGGATGCTCTTAGCTCAACCTTGTGGAATTTAATCCTATGCATGTACATCTTCAGTTGGACAAAAATCAAGAAGAATTTGTGCAGATTTCTAGAGCTTTTCTCTATCTAGCATCCTCATTTCCAGAATTCTGCTCAATAACTTCCAGCTGCCTCAATGTCTTTGAAGTCTATTCTTTGTTTCACTGAATTGTCTAGACTGTTGTACTCTGCTTTGGATTGCTACTGGGAATGTAAAATGAAACAACTGCTAGAAACTCTTACAATAGTCTCTCTAAATCTTCTGCAATCTTTTGCTATTTTTTTATGATAGCCATACTGGTGAGTATAAGTGGTAATTCATTGCAATATTGAGTTGCATTTGCCTAAAGGTTAGTTGAACATTTTTTCTGTGCTTATTGGTCATTCATGCATCTTCTTAGGAGTAATGTCTGTTCAGTCCTTGGACCATTTTTAACTGCATGGTTTGTTACCAAATTGTAAATGTTCTTTGTGTTCTAAGTATTAATCCCTTGTCAGATCTATGATTTACAAATATTTCTTTCCATTCTATAGGTTGTCTTTTCATTCATTTGATAATATAATGCACAAAAGTTTTTGATTTTTATGAAGTCCACTTTTTTCTCTCTCATTACCTAGATTTCAATGTCACATCTAAGAAATCATTGTCTTCTAAGAGTTTTGTTTGTTAGCTCTTGCCATATCTTTTGTCATTTTGAGTTAGTTTTTTTACCAAAGTTATAAGGTAAGGGTCCAACTTTTTTGCATGTGGATATCCAGTTTCCTAGCACATTTGTTGAAAAGATCGTCCTTTCCACATTGAATGGCCTTGGTGCCCTTGTCGAAAATCATCTACCCATATATTTAAAGGTCTTTTATGTTCCATTGGCGATATTTCTGTCTTTATGCTAGTACCATACTGTTTTGATTACTATAACTTCATAGTAAGTTTTGAAATTAAGAAGTATGAGTTCTCTGTTCTTCTTTTTCAAGATCCTTTTGGTTTATATGACTTCCTTGATGTTTCTTATGAATTTTAAGATGAGATTTTGTATTTATAAAGGGATCTTGATTAGGATTCACTGAATCTATAGATTACTTTGGGGAGAACTGACATAATATTCAATCTTATAATCCATGAATATGAGATGTTCTTCTATTTACTTCTGTCTTATTTAATTATGGCATCATTTTGTAGTTTTTAGTATACAAATATGTTCTCTCTGTCTTCGTCTATTTTGTGCTGCTATAACAGTATTGGAAATAGATAATTTATAATGAACAAGGATTTATAGGCTCATAGTTCTGGAAACTGGAAGTACACTATAAAGCTGCCAATAATCTGGCCATTCTTATTCCAAGATGGTGCCTTGAATGCTGTGTCCCGCAAAGGACAGGGATGTTTTATCTTCACAGGATGGAAGGCAGAAGGGCAACGTGACAAAAGGGGCCAATATCACCCTTTTATGGTGGCATTAGTCCCACCCAGGAAGGCACGGCCCTAATCACCTTGGAAAAATACCACCTTCAGTCGCACACTGTTGCAATAGCAATTAAATTTCAACATTAGTTTTGGAAGTACTAGATACTCAAAGCAGTTAACCAGCCTGCTTGGTTAACTGTATTCCAGCGTATTTTATTCTTTTTGGTACTATTATAAATGAGATTAATTTTTAAATTATTCATTGTTATTATGATATCTGTTTCATCTTACCAAAGTTACATGGCCACCCCCAAAGTCCACAGGGGAAGTTCAGCCTTTCATCATGGGAGGGCACTGCAAAGTTACATGGCAGAGTGAGTGGACACATGGAACAGTGAAGAGATCCCATGCTGAGCTACTAATTTTAGGATTGTTTTTCCAGGGCCCTCCTTCAAAATAGTTTGTTCCAACCCTCTAACTAAACACTACTATCACTGAGAAAATGTTTTATTAAAAAATGGTGAAAGCAGGGCTGGATAGTGGCTTAGCGGTTACAGCACTTGCCTGGCATGTGCAAGTACACAGGTTCGAACCCCAGCACCCACATACACAACTAAGTGTCAGAGCAATGAAGGCCAGGTGAAAAACTTGATAAAAATTGATTCTCTCCGTCTCTCCCTCCCTCTCTCTCTTCCTGTCGTTCTCTCTTAAAAAAAAAAAAAAGAGGTAAAAATAAGTGAGCAAAGAAAGGTAGTTAGCACAGGGCTAGGTGACTTGCTGTTGCACTGCTGAAAAGTAGCAGGTATGCGGGGGAAGCACAAGGCCAGGAGTCAGGTAGAAAACCTGCCACATGTTCTTAGGAAAGTTTCATAACATCTCTAGGTCTTAGTTTCCTCCTCTAGTGGTGGCACAGATGATCTCCCAGGGCCTTTCTCGAAATAACCTTCCCATCTTGTGCAAATTTTAACAGTGCTTCCTGTAGAGTAAAAATAAACCAATGTTAGAAAATCCATTCTCTCTGTAGATACACAGGCCTCCACACATCCACACAGGCGGCCATCTGTCTTAGTCTATCCAACATGCTTTAACAAAAATGCCATAAACTGGTGGCTTATAAATAATAGAAATTTATTTTTTACAGTTCTAGAGGCTGGAAAGTCCAAGATCAAGGCACCGGGAGTTGGGAATCTGGTGAGGGCTGCTCCCTGCCTCATAGATGTCACCTTCTCACTGTGCTCATGCATGGTAGAAGGAGTGAAACAATACTCTTGGGTCTCTTGTTAGAGTACTAATAACCTCCCAAAGTCCCACTTTCTGATAGCTGTCAACTTGGCAGTTAGGATTTGACATCTGAATCTATGGGGGAAACAATCATTCAGACCACAGCAGCATCGTTGTGTCTCAGAGATCTCATCATTTTCTATCTTACATCCCAGTTTTATTAGTGTGCTTTTTAAAAATCCTATATTAGTTGTGATCTCCCTGGTAGTCTTAACTATCTTAACTTTGCCCAGAGCGGTAGGTAGAATGTAGACATTTTTCTAACTTAACTGAGGACAGACATCCATTATCCTTAATTTTTAATGATTTCTCACATATTTTAAACTTCCAAATAAATATACTATGGAAGCCAAGTCACTGGAGCCACAACAGCAAATTTTGACAAGTACTCAAAATTTAGAGGAAGTGTGTTTTTTCTCAGTGGCAATCTGTTTATCTTACCAATTCTGTGCTACAAAGGCTTAGGTGGTCCCAATGTCTCAGCTTATTATCTTGGAATTTTAACATATCAAAGTACATTTCATGACCATGGAGATAACTGTAATATTGTGCATGTCCAACCAGGCCTGATAAAAGTTATCAAAAGACCAAAGTTCTTTAATTCATGAAATGACACCAATGTTTAAAAATAGTTTCCCTACTCACAGGTGAAAATTTTTTACTTCAAAAATCATATAGGGGAGGGGGCTGCTGGAGCTGTGCTCAGCCGTTACAGCACTTGTCTGGCATGCACAAGTATGCAAGTTCAAACCCCAGCGCCATGAACACAATGAAGACTTGGAGCAACAAAAGCCACATGAAAAACTAAATAAAATTGAATCTTTCTCTCTCTTAAAAAAAACATGTACAGTAAAATGAAGATGATAGATATTTGACTTTTACCAATTAACACTTGATTCTTAACTATGTAGTGATATTTTCCAACATGTTACTTTTGAAGAAGTAATTTCTTTCTGAATAAAATCAGTATAGGAGCTAATTTGAAAAAAAATGTGCAATAAGTGAATGTAAATTTCATCAAATTTTTTTTTGCCACTTACAATAGGGGCACAAGCAGAAATAGGCACTTTGTGTTCTCTAAGAATATTACAAAATTTAATGAACAATAGTGACTCTTCCAGAGGCCCAGGTAATAAAAGTATCTCCTGTTTATTTGGAATGGCAAACATAAGACAAATGCCTTGGGTAGAACCACAGTATATATATGGGTTCTAGAGCCATGAAGACACTAAAACAACTCACCAGGAATGTGTCTTTTGGCTGTCCAAATGACTCATATCACCTCTGCTCTCTTCTTCCAGGCTGCCCCATCAAAGGCTACCCCACCCCCAATATCACCTGGTTCCATGGTGGTCAGCCAATTGCCACTGCCACAGGACTGACACATCACATCCTGGCAGCTGGACAGATCCTTCAGGTTGCAAATCTCAGTGATGGTTCTCAAGGGGAATTCAGCTGCCTGGCACAGAACGAGGCAGGGATGCTCATGCAGAAGGTGTCTTTAGTGATCCAAGGTAAGAACCCTTCAGACTCTGGTTGTCAACATGAAAGCCCTCTGGGAATAAAATCCTCTAACAGAGTGATTTCTGATCTCCCACTGTACCTAGGCCATGAAAACCAAAAACCCTTTTTTGGTGCAGTGAGACCCTGCCAACATAGCCCTTCAGAACTGCCAGGCCCCATCCCAACAGAACCTGGACATGTCAGCATCAGTGCCTTTCTAAATTGGTCTTCCTAATCATAATATTGCTATTGCTCAAAACAACAACAAAAACACAACCATCAAAGTTAGATGTGTTTCCTATATAGTGGTTTAACTAGAAAAGATCACACATACACACATACACACACACACACACACATACACACACACACGCAGTTAAAAAAACATTGTCTTCTCTGTGGATTTGGTTAAAAAAAATACCTCCTGATGGAAACACTTTGGTCATTGTCTCCTGCTGGAGCATGGGCCTGGTGTGGTGCCAGTTGCACATTCTGAAGAGCCTTGGGCTACAGTCACATACTGAGGGCTTTCCAGGCACCATAGCTCTGACCCTAGCAAAGAGCAGACAGAGAAGCCTGTGTGGCTGGTGTGTGAGCTTTCCAGGAATACAGGCAGGTCAGAAAGCCAGTGGGTGGGGCCTGGCATTCGCTGTACCAGAAGAGTTGTGAATGAGCCCAAATGGTGGGAAGAGAGCCCAAACTAGCCTTTTTATAGAAACTAAGGGAGGCTGTTGAGTTTTCTGTAGACTAGTTCTACCTGTGACCTTATGTGATATGCTTAAGGAAAGCAAAATTCTACTGCATGTATTCCAAAATGGAAGTTGTGTGGGAAGGGGTTGGGGTTAGAGTTTTGTGCCAATGTGCCACAAAGGAAGGAGAAAGGAGGAGGAAGATTTTTTAGGCAAATAAATTTTCCTCTTAAAAATCCTCCCCTGCCATTTTGCTTTCCAGACAGGAAAACTAATGTTCCATTTTGTTGCCAGCTAACTGTTCTCTGCTGAAAACCAGAATCCAGTGCCTATCTGCAATTTTCATAACACATGAGAACAAACAAGCACTCAGAATTTACCAGCCCACGTGTATTTTTAATAGTTTTCCTGCCAATGAGTCCCAGACCACCAAATAGAAAAACCAGAGAAATTGGTTTGATCACTGATATCATTGTCTCACATAAATGAGAAGTCTCCAAATAGGCTATATTTTTACAAAATTGAAAAAAAAAATCCAACTCAAAACTCCACTTTTAAATTAAGTATCTCTGATATATTTACATCTCTCTGTAGAAAAATAAAGGCACTTTCTCATAAGCCAATAAGAAAAAGAGTGCTTTAGCAACAGTAAGGGCTGTGGCTACTGATAAGTATTCCCTGTGTGTCTAGCACTGAGCCTGGCCCTTAACTTTCATGTTATTCAGCCCTCATAGAAATTTGATCAGGTGGGAGTTATTGTACTCATTTTATGGACAGATTGTCTGAGGTTTCTGGAGAGCATGGGGCTTGTCCAAATAAGTTGGGAATGGCCCAGCCAGGGCAAAGCCTCAATTATAATAGCTCTTCTCCCTCAGCCTACATGACCACCCCCCCGCCTCCATCCAGCTTCCCCTTGCCCTGTCACAGGAGTGGAGTGTGGGCGGTAATGTTCCCTCCTTTTCACCTCTGATCCTCCTCCTATGACAGATTACTTGTGGTCTGTGGACAGACTGGTGACCTGCTCAGCATCTTGTGGTAACAGGGGGGTTCAGCAGCCCCGCCTGAGGTGTCTACTGAACAGCACAGAGGTGGATCCAGCTCACTGTGCAGGGAAGGCTCGCCCAGCTGTGCAGCCCATTGCCTGCAACCGGAGAGACTGCCCTTCCCGGTGAGTGTGGCCTCCCACCCCCAGGTCAGGCTCTGGCTCACGGCTAAGGTGATGGCCAGCCCTGGCCTGCACTGTGCAGAGAGAAGCAATCCAAGGAGCCATTTCTTCCTCTAGGCACAGGTGTGTCAGGCCTCTCTGCCTTGCTGAAAATACCTTCAGGATGATCCCCGCTCTCAGCTCTGTTTATTCCTTCACCCCTCAGCCAGCTGATGGCTATACGGGCTTGCCAACTGCCTAAGAGGCTCTGGTCTGGTCAGGAAGCAAGTGCATCCCAGGCCCTGGCCAGAGATCTCTCCCATCCTGCAGTAATAAAATAACTCTCTGGGCTGCTGTAAGAGAAAGAAGTGTCTTCCACTGAGAGGCTGAGGGGGCAAGGATTCCTGGGTTCTACCTAAGCCCTCTTTTTGTCAGACTTTAAATACCTGTGCTAACCAGTACTCAGGTTTACTTGCAGAAATCTTTTCTACAAATAGTTGCATCTCTCAAAAGGTGGAATAAATCTCCATTTTCTGTAGTTTCCTTAACATTGGATTTGCATCCCCCGCATCTGGGTTCCTTCTATAGTCCAGGATGACACGGAGTCTCTCTGCTTCTTGCAACATCTCCCTTTTGTTTCAAGAAGCTGTGAGTTCCACTGACCACCGACCCCTAGTCTTGAGAAAGTAGCTAAAGGTATAGTGGCTGGGCTTGGAGTTCAGAGCTCAGAGCATGGTGCTCTGAGCCTGGGGGGAACTTGGCTGGGCCCTGAATTGCCCGTTTATGACCTATCTGTAGGACTTTCATACACTGCTCAGGCAGCCGCTCTGTGTTTTGCCAGCTGAGGCATAAGGAGCAGCTGAAACCAGGAGAGACTCCATGAAATATGAAACACGCTCATTAATATCAGCAGTTCAACTTGCTGACGGGAAGGTTTCCACAGGAATGATTAATGTCCTTTTATACCCTTCCTGAATGGGTAACATAGCCCCTACCTCTCCTTTCTCAAAACCCCCACCCCAGCTCCCGAAAAAATTGCTGAAATGTATATTTAGAAATAAAAATTGATTGAAATACAGGCCTGACATTCACCAGGGATATAGGAGGCTGGAAGGCTGCCCTTGCCAAACTGAGAAATGAAGAAGAGATCTTTGACGTGCCAGGAACTTTTTGATTTGATTTGGTGATGGTCAGAGTCAATAAGCCTAATTTACTTCTGCAAATGAAATAATAATGGCTCTGTCTTCTTGGGTTTCAATGCCCCTAGGAGTTTTAAAACACCTCATGCCTGCTTCCTAAGTGGCTCCGCTCCTGTGGGTTGGAAATCTGCATGTAGTCAGCCCTCTCCAGGGCGAAGGAGCAGGGAAATTGCCACAAAACTAAATAAGTCACAGATCCGGACTCAGAAGGAATTTGCTCCCCTTCCCACTACAGGCCTCTCCTGAAAGCCAGATGTGGCGCCACTTGGCTGGGAGGTGCCATGGGTCCACTTCCACTGGTTTTCCTGCCAGGCTCTTTGGGCACAGTAGTATCCTCCTTTGCACACAACCAAGTGATACTTTGACCATCCTTCTGAGTAGAACTGGGAAATCCTCTTTTGACCCAAGTAGCTGCTTCAACCATTTCATGTTGGATAACCTCCCCTGCATTAGGCAATAAAACCAAGGTGGTTTTTTTTTCTTTTCCCCAGATTGCATAAAATAGCTGAACAACACTAAGTCTTTTCTCATTTTTCACAAATTGTCTCCTTCTCCTTCAAGAGCACTGCTGTATATTGGAATTTGAATCAAGGATGTCACAGTGTCCCCAAATTATAGTTTGGCTTCATGAGAAAAGCCCATTTGTCATTGTCTTGGTCAGTCTCACTTCTGGGGATTCATATTGTAGTTGGAGCCTAACATTCTGAAAACATATTTCTAGCACATGTTCAACCCTAAGATGTGTAAGACTTGTAGACTGAATCATGGAAGTGAAAGATCACCCCAGAGCAAGAAGGGGCTTTGTAAGTTTTGAAAAGATTAAATAAATCAAGTGGGACATAAGTGAAGGTGAGAAAGTATAGATGCTGCCAGACAAAATCTTTACGTAAGTAGTCCCAGATTGCCTCCTGGGTCAAGAGGTAACACAGGTTTGGCTCTGACTTCCCCAAGAAACTGTCCCAGCTCTGTTATACTAGGAAGTACCAAAGCCACAGTACAGTATAAGTAGCTAAAGGACTATCTCCCGGCCTTCTGGGCCACTAAGGCAACCGACTCTTTAAATACTCTTTCAAGATGCAAATTTCTGGTCAGTATCCCACATATATCTGTGTTTCCTGAAGCTGCCATCGCAGATACCACATGCCGTAACTTAACAAAAATTGATTCTCTCACCATTTTGAAGGCCAACAGTCAAAACTCAAGCTGTCAGCAGGGCCACACCCCTGCAAAGGCTCTAGGGTTGAATCTGTTCCCTCCCCATGGGTCTCCTAGTGCCTCCAAGTCTTCCTTGGCTTGCAGCTGCATGACTCCACCTCCTGCCCCCAGGGGTTACACCACCTTCATGGTCATACCACTTTCTCTTCTGTATTAGAAGAACGCTTGTGGAAGCATCCAAGGCCTACCCAGATAGTCTTTCCTCAAAATTCTCAATTATGTCTGTCCAGACCTTTTTCCCCAAAATGAGATAACATTTGTGGTTTCCAGGGATTTGATATGGATATCTTTTGGAGGGTCATTTTTCCAAGTAAATACTGTGAAGAGGATATAGCCTCTAAGTTAGCATCTGTGTGGTGACAGGAATATACAAGGCCCTTTCCCCGAGGCCTGACCGTTTGGGCCTCTTCTGACGCTTCTTCCTCTCCCCAGGTGGATGGTGACTTCCTGGTCCACCTGTACACGGAGCTGCGGTGGAGGTATCCAGACCCGCCGGGTGACTTGTCAGAAGCTGAAAGCCTCTGGGATCTCCACCCCTGTGTCTAATGACATGTGTACCCAGCTAGCCAAACGGCCTGTGGACACCCAGGCCTGTAACCAACAGCTGTGTGTGGAGTGGGCCTTCTCCAGCTGGGGCCAGGTGAGGACCACATAGGTTTTTATTGGAAAGGTCAATGTAAAGGTGTAAACCCTACCATAGTGGGAGATAAATGCCACCACTGCCACCTCCTCTATGACATCCCCTCTGATCCTAACTCCAGGGCTTCTGAATCCTCCTTGAGACTCATACTCCCTCTCTGGCCACCTCTTCACATTGGCTGTGCTGGGATGATATAAAGGACAGCAGAGACTCCTCTGCAGACTGCAGAGTTGCTCTTGGCCAGAGTTCTCAACTGGTCACATAGTTATAATCACTGGGGAAAACTTTTTAAACCACCATTGTCTAGGCCATACCTCCCTGCGAATCTAAGTCAATTCCTCCTTGGTGGGACCAAGGATGGGGGATTTTTAGAAACCCCTTAGGTGATTCTGATACACAGCCAGGATAGAGATCCATTGTTCTGAGCCAGAAAGACTTGAAGCCTAGCCCCATCACTCTGAAACAACCAACTCCTTTCTCAATTCTCTGCCTCGAGTTGAACTGAAGTCCCAGGTAAGCTCAATGGTCAGCAGCAATGGAGGCTCATTTGACCCCAGGAGCCCGGTGGCGGGGCTTCCTCTGGGACCATGATGACTCTACCCAATTGGAGTGATTTAAAAAGGAGATTGACACAAACTGAAGATTCTCAGGGGTTTGGGGAACCACCTGAGCAATGGCAGAACACCGCACCACAGCAGCTGCAATCCAGGGGACAGGATCACTGTTGTTCTCCTCTTGTTTCTGGGCCATACGGTATTGAGCACCAGTCAAGAACTCTGGTAGCCATTGGAAAGGTAGGTTTTCCCTCAGTCCGGGTGGGTAGGCCTCTCTTAGGCATATAGAATAATTGCCCTACTCATCTGGTCCCTCTACTATTTTAGAATGTTATTGGCACCAAAGAAAATCAGGAATGGAGCTGCTTGTGGGATAGAGTGTCTCTCCCAAAATCTGTGTTCAATACCTTCTGGAGACTTAGCGGGCATGTAAGAGTTGCCTGCAGGGGCTGATGTTCGGATTTGTCTGGACTGGCACTAATTGGTAGAGGCAATAGTTTCTCGTTTGCCAGCTGGGGCACTTCCCAAATAATAGACTTAAAATCTTGGTATAACCTTCAAGCCAATGGAACAATGTTTTTGGACAATTAGCAACTTGAAACTTGTTGGAGTTGGTTGTGAACACATTGCTCTGCTCCTAGCCTCAGTTATAATCACTTGCAATCCTGTTACATTAATATACTGCGTCAATCTCTAATGAATGTCAGTGTTTACTGGCCACAGACTTCACTTGCAACTCAGCCCTTTATATTTCAGGTAAACCAGAGGTAATGCCTAACCAAGCCGATCAACAAACACACTTGGCCAGCTCCTCTTATTTCCAGGGACATAATATGTGCTTTATAATCAGAAGAACATGAGCTCCCTCTTGCTCCTAAGCAGAAGGTGGGGACAGAAAGGGATCTTTTTCTAATAGAAAAGTGCATTAGGTCTTTTCTCCATTCTTTTCCCTCAAATTCTTCTAGACCAGTGTATGTAGAAATTTAATGTGAATCACCCAGAGATCTTGTTAAAAATGCAAAGTCTGATATGATAGGCCTGGGGTGGTATCTAGGATGCTGGATTTTTTTAATTGGTGCATTATGGTTGTACATGATAATGGGATTTGTTGTTACATATTCAAACATGCACACAATGTAATACTATAATTTGGCCCATATCCCTTCCATCCTCCCTTTGGTACCTTTCCTCTACTACTCTTCCTTTGTCATGAGATCACCACACACACACAAGCACATTTCTTTTCATTTCTCCTCTCTAGCGTCCACATATGAGAGAAGACATATGACCCTTGGCCCTCTGAGGTTAATTAACATTTCACTTAACATAATGGTCTCTAGTTACATCCATTTTCCTGCAAATGACTATTTCATTTTTCTTTATGGCTGAATAAAACTTCATTGGATTTATATACCACATTTTCTTTATCCATTCATCTGTGGATGAACACCTAGACTGGTTCCTTAGTTTGGCTGTTTAGTGATGTTGTGCTGCTCCATAGAACCAGGATGTGCATGTATCAGTGTAGCATGATGACTTTAAATACCAAAGAGTGGTACAGCTGGATCATATGGTGATTCCATCTCTACTCTTTCTTCCATAATGGCTGCAATCCTAAAAGTGTCCCTTTTTCTCTGCATCCTCTCCAGCATGTGCTATTTGTATTCTTTTAAAATATATTTTATTAAGGAATTGAGTTATTGTACAATCATAAATGCATTTAAAGTACCATGATATGCAAATACCTTCAACCAGAATTATCCCCAGATCCCTCCCCCACCTGCTACTTATCCGTGATTGCCCTAGATTATGTGTTACTATGCCTTTGTTGGGTCTAATTATTATTTGTACTCTTGATGACTGACATTGACTAGTGTGAGATGAAATCTGCATAGTTGATTTGCATTTTCCTAATTTCTAATGATGTTGAATATATTTTCATACGTTTCTTGGCCATTTGTATTCTTTTGAGAAGTATCTGTTCATTTGCCCATTTATTAATTGGGTTACTTGATGTTTTGGTGTAAAGCATTTTGACTTATTTATATCTTCTGTCTATCCTCTGTCAGAGTAGCTAGCAAGGATCTCTCTTCCATTCGTTAAGGTTCTGTCTTCACATTCCTAATTGTTTCCTTTGCTATGGAGAAGCTTTTCAGTTTGATGCCATCGCATTTATTAACTCTTGGCATTATGTCCTGAGGTTTAGGGGTCCATTGAGGAAATTGATGGAACCAGTCTAGGTGTCCCTCAGTGGATGAATGCTTATGTGCTGGAGTGTTGACCCTAAGAGTTGCATAATTTCTGTTCTAATTCTTTGATCCATTTTGAGTTGACTTTTGTGCAGAGTGAGTGATAAAGGTCTCTAGTTTCATTCTTCTACGTATGGAAAACCGGTTTTCCCAGCACCATTTGTTTAAAAGGGTGTCTTCTCCAACGTATGTTTTTGGCACCTTTGTCAGGGTGGGTTCTCTCTTCTGTTCTGTACCATTCTCTATGTATCTTTTCATGCCTGTAACATGGAGGATTCTTCTGTTTTATTCTTCTTATAGCTTTGCAGTGTAAGTTGAAGTCAGGTGTTGTGGTTGGAATTGGCTGTGGCTATTCTGGGTGTTTTATTCCAATTGAATTTTAGGACTTTTTTCTAGTTCTCTGAAGACTGTGGTATTTTGATGGGGGTTGTATTGAATTTGTATATTGTTTTTGGTAGTGTGATCATTTTAGCAGTATTAATTCTGCCTATCCATGAACACAGGAGGTCTCCATCTTCTGAGGTCAGTTTCATTCTTTAGTGTTCTATAATTTTCATCATAGAGGTCTTTTAGTCAGCTTTTCTGCTGTGACTAAAAGACCTGACAAAAATGATTTGGTGGAATTTTTTGGATCTTCTAAGATCATATCTGTTAAGAGGGATAAGTTGACTTCTTCCTATTTTTATCCCTTTTCTTTTGCTTGCCTAATCACTATGACTAGAATTTCTAGCACTAAATGAAATAGGAGTGGTTAAAGTAAGCATCCGTGTCCCAAATTTTATAGTAAATGAGGAAAAACTGGAAGAATTTCCTTTGAGATTGGCATTTATGATGCTGAGGTGGGTTCCTGCTGTGGAATACTAAATTTCCAGCAGCCCCCAGATAATGCCAAGGCCACCGGTCCTAGATAGGAGAAGAATTAAGGCATTGTGAATTACAGTGAGCTGCTGCTTATCAGTCTTTTTGTTGTTTTCTGTGGGTGATATTGTTAAAAAGTGCTTCAAACAGTAGATTACCCCATCCCAAACCTCCAGATTCCACTCCTGTAGTAATGAAAATTATCTGACAAGAAAATCCTTTCAGAATAGTGTCATTTAAATAAGTCTTTGAAAAATTATGCTGATTTTAGTCCTACGTAAAACTAAGAACACCTTGTTAGCCCTAAAAACCTTATGAGTTTAATAACTCAGCTTTCTTCCTCTAATTCATCATGCACCCCCACCTGTCTCCAATGAGGAATATATTCCATATACGCATGTGTGAGGAAGGCAAAAGCAGCCCCAGAATGTTTGCTGGAAAGGCAGTACAAGATTTTGAAAGTCCTCATGTACACAAGAGGAGGTTAGATTCTATTACAACTGCCACTACATTTTTTTTTTACTGTGATGAATTTTGTGTTTCAACGGGGTTCAGTATGATATTTCCATACATGCATAAAGTAGACTGATCAAATCCTCTTTCTACCAACCCCACCTTCACTGATCATCACTATTCTCCTTTCAGGTTTCCCACACATGAAACATGAGAGTCTTAATTCATTTAACACAATATCCTCCTGTTCCATCCATTTTGCTACGAGTAACAGAACTTCTTTCTGGCTGAATACTACTCCACTGTGTATGTCTACCACATTTTCTTTATCTGGTGGGGACTGAGACTGATTTCATGCTTATAAACATATGCCTTCAGGTATCTGTTTGTATACTGATTTCATTTCCTCCATGCTGTTCTCCATAATGGCTTTGCTAATTTATGTTCACACTAATAGTGTGTAAGAATTCCTATTTCTCCAAGCCATCACCAGCATTTTGGGGTTTTAACAGCCTTCCTTATAGGCTTTGAGTATATCTCAGTGGTATAGCATAGCACACTTAGAGGCCTAGGTTCAATCCCTCTACACTTTACTGGAGCAAGAATTTATTAGTTTTGATTTTCATTTTCCTGATGGCTAATGGTATTATTTTTTCCATATTTTGTGGGTCATTTGTGTTTCTTCCTTTGATATCTGCTTAGATCACTTGTCTATTTTGTAATGTCATTAATTTTTTTACCTCTTTATCCTAAAGAGTTGGCAAATATTTTCTTCCACTCTATTTCCCTTTGCTATGTATGCAGAAGTTTTCTGGTTTGATATAAACTCATGGTCCCTGAACTTTTGGGATCCTATCCTGAAAACCATTGCCTATGTTTCCCCTCTTTTCTTGTAGTAGTTTGAGTCAGTTCTTATATTCAGGCTTTGACCTAATTTCAGGGTTATAGATGGGGTAAGGTTTTAGTCTTCTGCATGTGTATACCCAGTTTTTCCAGCACCATCTGTTGAAGAGGTTTTTTTTGGCATCTTTGTCCATAATCGGTTGGCTGTGGATACATGAACTTATTACTGGGAACTCATATCACTATCATGCTATTTAGGTTGCGATGGCTTTGAACATGTCTTGAAATCAGGTATTGTCATGCCTCTAGCTTTGATCTTTGTTCATGACTGCTTTGGCCATTTGGGGTATTTTGTGCTTCCATATGTACTTTAGGATTTTTTTCTAATTCTGTGAAGAATGTCATTAGTACTTTGATAGAAGCTGCATCAAATCTGTAGATTGCTCTGAGTGGTATGAAAATAATATTCTCCCAACCCATGAACATGGATGTCTTTTCATTTATGCACATCTGTGCATCTTCTGTTACTTTAGTGAATTCTCTTGTTTGTTCTAATAGCTTTTGATGGGGTTCTTTAGGTTTTACTATATGGAATCACATAATTTGAACACATGTATTATTTGTCTCCTTCTGGCCAAAACTTCTAGTACTATAATTGTAAAAAGTAGATAATGTTATCTTGTTCCTGCTCTTAGAAGAAATGCTTTCAGCTTTTCCCCATTTGGCATGTTGTATTCTAGTTTAGATCTGAAATATCTCCCAGTAGCCCATGTGTTGAATGCATGGTTGCCAGCCTGTGCCAGTATTGGAAGGTGGTGGAACCTTTTGGGATATAGGGTCCCATGGAAGGAAATGAGTCATATTCGGAATGTGCTTGAGGGTGTGTTAGGACTCCAGTCTCCATGAGGTGAGCAGCTTTGCTCCACCATACACTCCTCCCCTTGATGTCCTGCTTTGCGACAGTCCCAAAGTTAAGTCTTTATCTCAGGTATATCATCACAATAGAAAGCTGACTAGCACAGTTACCCTTAGGGTTTTTCTCGTGGAGAAATGTTGTATTTTATCAAATATCTTTTCTGCATCTATTGAGATAATCATTTTATCCTTTATTCTGCTGTAATGTTAAACCACCCTTGCATCTTCTGAGATGAAGCCAACTTGAAGGTGGTGTGTGATCTTTTTTATATGCTGTTGAATTTCACTTGCTGTATTTTGTTGAGATCTTCTACATCTGTGTTCATTAGGGTTATTCATCTATAGTTTTTTAGTTTGTCTTCTTTTCAATAAGAATTGGCATTAGTTCTGTAAAAGTTTGGTGAAGTTCAGTAACAAAGTTATCAAGTCTCAAGCTTTGGGGGATACTTTTTAGTAGATCAAGTGTGTCCAGAAATTTCTCCATTTTTTAGTGTATCATTTTTCATAATTCCTAATGATCCATTATATCTGTGGTATTAGTTGTAATTCTCCCTTCTAATTATTTATTTGGGTGTTCTTGGTTGTCAATTTTTTCAAAGAACCAACTGTATTTCTACTCTGATCTTTGTTATTGCCTAAGTCCTTGAGATGCATCATTAGGTTATTTGAAATACTTTATGTATTCATTGCTGTAAACTTTCCTCTTACTACTGCTTTTGCTGCATCCCATGAATTATCATAGTTGAACATAATTTGTGGCCAGTATCATTCCCCAAGTATTTCCCATTTTGCATCCCACAACGTTTGATGCTTTATTTTCATTTCAAGACATTTTTAAATTTTCCTCTGCCACAATGACCTACCTACTATTCATTAAAGAGTATCATGCATGGAGACTGAACATTTTTTAAAGAGGCACATGGCCTTTATTGCTCTGACAGTTATGTACATGGGTGCTAGGATTTGAATCTGTGTACTTGTGCATGCTGGGCAAGTGCCATAAGCACTGAGCAACTTTCATTTCTAAAGTTTGTTGTTGACTTCTAGTTTTATTCCATTGTAATTAGAAAAATTACATTCTTTTGAATTAAGATATTTAAGATATTTTGTGGACTAATATATGTTCTAGAGAAAATTCCATGTGCTAATGAAAAGAATATACACTCAGAGGGATCTAGGCAGAAAATCAACACTGTAGCTTACTCTTTACTCACCCAAAGAATCCCAGTAATACTTATGCAATCATTTAATTCTGGAAAATGCACACACATGCATGTGTTTATTATTGAACAACTCAGAGATAAAATATTCTGTAAATATCATAGTCATGTTCAAATGAGCTATCATGTAGTGTAACTCAGATGTTGCTTTGATGTTTGTTTCTGATGAGCTGTCTATTGATGAAAGTAGGTTGAAATCCCCCACTAGTATATCACATCAGAGCCTATCTCTCCCTTTAGGTCTATTAGGGTTTGTTCTCTAAAACTGGGTGCTTCAACATTAGATACATATAGGTTTATCTTCTTATTGATCAGTTGATCATTATGTCTGACAAAATAGAAATTAAGTATAGATACTTCTCTCACTTCCCATTTATTTGGAACATCACTTTCTAGCCTTTCTATCCTTTCAGTTTTCATCTGTGTGTTTAATAAGTTTCTTATAGGCAACACAAGGTTGGGTCTTTTTTTTTTATCCGTTCATCCTGCTGTACTTTTTAGAGAAGTTAGTCCATTTACATTCAAGGACTACTTCTGTTGATTTCTTTTTGAATATTCTTTGTGGTTTGATGTGTATCTACTCTTCTAGTAGGACTTATATTTTCACATTCATGATGATCAGTATCTTTTACTTCTGAATGTAGGACTCCCTTATCCATCTTTATTGAGAAATTATTGAACAACCCTACAAGTTTTTAATATAAAATGTGTATGGATTCTGGATATTAGATTTACCCCCAGGAGTGCCCCCACAATGACTCAAAGTATTAGGTTATATAACATATCTAATCTGGATTTAAAACATGATAATAGACCTACCTTGGAAGGCCTTTATTTCATTTCTACTTTTGGTTGGCAGCTATTTTTAAGAGAGAAACAACTTTATTTAGTTTTCACATGGCCTTAGTTGCTCCAACACTTAGTTGTGTATGTGGTGCTGGGGTCTGAACCTGGCCTAGGATTATGTGACTTGGTGCTTTTCTCCTGCACATTTGACTGTTTGAATTATCATGTCTATTTTAGGACTAGAACCTCTTGTATGCAGATGGCTATATTGTTCCCAAGATTACAGAAGTTTTCTGCTATTTCATTGAATAGTCTTTAACCTGTTTCTTCTTGCATTCAGATATCTATTCAGTGGTGTCCCAAAGATTTATCTTCAAGTTCAGATCTAGTGTATCACTGAATTTTCATTCATATCCTATATTGTCTTCCTAATTTCAGCTCTCTCAGTATTCTCTTGGACTTCACTGGGCTTTATAGAAATATTTTTAAATTATTAGGCATTTCATCCAATTTCTTCAGAATGTTGCTAGAAAATTTGGAGGCATTTTTTTTCCCTTGTGCTCAGATTTGCACATCTGGTGAATCAGGCATCTCTCCCTCCTTCCTAGGGTGACTTTGTTAGTTAGCAGCTTTCTTCTGAAAATGTGTCTTGGAATGTCAGTTCATAATGTAATGTAGGCTTTGATTCTATCTGGGCACTGTAGTCTCCCTGTTATTTGGCTGTAAGTTTAGGTATAGTGCATACTGTGTCAGAGACTGTCTCTGCAGACCACAAGAGTAGGGACACTGAATTCAGGCAAGGAGCTCACCGTGTGGCTGCTCCTATAATGGCAGTGGTGCCCTCTATCTGGTGATGGGAATTAATGCTAGAGGGGCAGTCAAGGGCAACAGGACCTCAGTTGGAGCGAGGGATGGCTAGAGCAGTGGAGTTGCTCTAGACTCCCTTAGCAAACCCTTGTGGTGGAAGCAAGAGTGGCGACCACATTGTTCTGTCTCCACGCCGTCACTGTCACTAACTGGTACCTGAGCTTAAAGCAGGGGGAGAGGAAGTGGGAACTTCATGAGCACATGTATTCAGTCCTAGCACTGGCACAAGTCCACATGCAGCTGATCAGGACCTTGGTCTCAGAGGACAAATTGGGTTGCAAGAGAGCTACGTCTTCAAAGTATTGAAATAGAATGTTTGTGGAGTCCCAGAGATGGAAATATGCAGGGGGTGCTGACCCCTACAGCAATCCAAACTGATCAAGATGATTCCTAGCTATAGTACCCTGAGGGTTTGCTGGGAGATCCTTTTCCAAAGCAAGGCTCATCTATGTAGCCTAACAAGCAAGCCTGTGAGAATTGTGAACTTGTCCAGCATCTGCACTGATTTATTTGCTATAACTCTATTTTCCATCTTACCCCTACAAACTATACCCGCAAAGTAGAAGCACCCTCCCCCATATCTGTGGAGCGTGGTATGACAGATCCCAGAGTAATCTGTTTCTTTACTATGCTGTTGTGACAGGTCTCTGACTCTTACAAGTCTAGTCTCTCTCTTGCTGATTTCCAATGTTCTCCCATGGTCCACTTACTTCAAAATGTACCAGTACCCCTGTTACCTTGGTTCATCTTTTTGGAGAAAGAAGCAAGTGCTGGGTGGCTCTCTTCAGACATCTTGTCCTCCTCCCCGCCCCAGAAAGATTTTAAACAAGAGTTTCAAGACCAGGTTATACTCTTAAAAGACTTCCTTGCCAACAGTGTAGTGACCCTTTGGATACCAGGAAAGGAAGAATCCATGATGATTTTCAGGTTCCTAGTTGAAAAATTAGGTAGAAATACAGAAAAATAAAACAATGGGTATGATAAATTGTTTTGTACCTGTGTAGTATGTTATGTTTATAAAAATATTCCAATATATTCATTAGTAGTTGGATGCATGATTATGGAACTTAGAGCTGTGCTAGGCACAGGACAGAACCCAGGGGAACCCTAAACTGCGTGAGAAGAAGGTAAAAAACCTAATGAGTAGGAAAAATTTTTAGTACAAAGTATGATCCAACTTAAGGAAGAAAATATGTGGAAATGAAAGAATGAAAAAAATATTCCATGTAAATTGTAACCAAAACACACCAAGTAGGCTATATATTGATTTAAGAGTCAGTGCACCAAAAATTTGTATCAGAACTTCAAAATTTGAGTGAACTAAAAGAAAGATCATTTAAAAAATTAATCAACACCCCTATAACTTCATCTAACCCTAATTATGTCCCAAAGGCTTACCTCCAAATATCATCAACATATGAATTTGGGTATTAACTTCCCAATGCATACACTTTCAGGGGCATACTGAGACCATAGCAGACTTCAAGAGCCTTTGTACATTTAACAGGAAACTATTGAGTAAAAGTATGTAAGCAAATATTTGTAAATCATAGCTCTGAGAAGGGGTAACTATCCAGAATATATTTCAAAACTCCTACAACTTATATATTTTAAAAGGCAAAGGACTTGAATAGACATTGTACCATATATATCTTAGGAAAATCAAAACCACAATATGATGACTTTCATACCCCTTAGGGTAGCCTCTATAAAAGAAAGGTTTATGGTGAAATTGGGATGTTAGTGCATTGCTGGCAGGAATGTAAAATAGTGTGGAAAAAAATTGTAATTCTTCAAAAATTTAAACATAGAATCACCATTTGCCCTAAGAATTCCACTGATTTGTATACCAGTGGTTATAGCAACATAAATTATACTAGCCAAAAGGTGAAAACAACCCAAAGCATCTATCAACAGATGCACAGATAAACAAAATGTGGTAGTCAAGTGTTACTTAAGGACCTTTCAAGTAATGAATGACCACATATACAATGGTGGTCCTATAATATTACATCACCTAGTGATGTCATAGCCATCATAGTATAAGTACACTCTATGATGTTTAACAATGTGAAAACACTTCATGCCACTGAATAGTACATTTAAAAACTATACACAAATGGCCATGAGACAGATTTATAAAAGACAACAGAAAAATCAAAATGTGATTGGGGCTAATTAATTTTATCAAAAGTGAAATTCACAGAATGAGAGAAAGTGGGAAGAAGTATGTGCACCCACATCTGAAATATCTAAGAAACCTGTCAAATTACAGAGAGAACAAAGAAGAGAACTGGGAAAACATTGAGTAAGAGACTGTCCAAATAAAAAGTTCTTTAACTAGGAATACGTAAAATGAGATGCAACTTTTACCAAAGTGGAAATCTTATACACCACTGGCAGAAGAAAAGATTGGCACAAGCACTTTGGAAACCTGTTTGGTAGGATCTTTTAAATATAGCCACACCCATTTCTACTTCTATTTATATACCCAACATAAAATGCAATCTTTTGAGTACCAAGGGACATACACAAAGATCTTTATAGCAATATTGTTTGTATCAATAGTAAGCATTAAAAGCTGTAAAAAAATCAAGCACTTATTGAAAGTATATGGAAAATTAAATTATGATATAGTGTCAAACATAACGAAAATAAACTTCAGTTATGTACCTAATGTTTCATGAGAAAAGTCATAGGCAAAAGTAGATGTGAAATATAACTGCTTTATATAAATTTCAAAATCAATATTAATCATAAAAATCAACTGTGTTGGGACTGGAGTGGTAGCTCAGCACTTACAGCACTTGCAAGTACACGGGTTCAAATCCCAGCACCCATGTACACGACTAAGTGTCAGAGCAACGAAAGCCATGTGAAAAATTCAATAAAAATTGATTCTCTCTCATTGTCCTTCCTTTTAAAAAAAAATCAACTATGTTGAAAGTTAAGTCTTGACAGTGGGCACATTGAGAGGGGGAAGACCTCAGTGCAAAATGAAACTGAGGGGACCCCTGTCCAAATGCTGTAATGAATATGAGCACTGAAGCAAAGATACCTGGCCTTGCTGCTGCATTCACTTTGTTCCAACCCCTTTTCTCCATGCATGCTGTCCTTCACAGTAAGAAGTTTTTTGCCCTTTTTTAAAACATGGTTAAAACAAATTCCAAATCACTAGTGTCAAGGGGCATTCTTTTTCCATTTCCTCCAACCCCCATGTTTTTGTAAACAACCTTGTCAAACAGCCCTTCAGTGCCAGGAAGAGCAATCACTGGCCTGGATAGAGGTGTCACCCGTGAGGGATGCCTTTACCTTAAGTCCCTCTGAGCAGCTAATTCTGAGCAGCTAATGAAAACAAAGAAACCTCTTGCTAGAAAATTTTCATGCAACTGTTAAAAGAGTTAACATCCCTGTGGATCCCTAGGGATCCAAAGACTCCCAAGTTAATAGGAGCCTTTGTTCCAAAATGGCCTCCCAATCTCAAAAATAGAAGAGGACCAGGGACACAGAGGAGGAAAGGGAATGAAACTGACCACATTATATGCATGTACAAATATGTAACAATGAATCCCACTATTATATATAATTATAATGCACCAATAAATTAGTGCTGGGACATCAGTACCCTGGAGGAGTCCCCAGATATCACGAAATATGAGGTGAAATGCATCTCCTCTCACATATCTTGTCTGCACATTGGTTTTCTGATTTCTTACGCCCTTTGTAGCAGAATGTCTTATTTTTAAATAATCATATATTAAACTTTTCTGTAAACTTGAAAAGAAAATGACCTCCCAGGGACGTGTGTCCTCCTTGTTCTAAACTGGCAGATTTTGGCTCAGGACCTGCTGCTTTTGTATTTTACAGTTTTGGGGGGTATTTACTAGGTTAGGGTTAGGCTTTGCCACTTCTGAGAAAAGCTTAACTCTCTCCACAAGCACACAGCAAGTGAATATGAAGATGGACTGTACATACCTAAGTCTGCGTTTGTTCGGTGTCCTGAGTTTGACCTGCAGAAAACAAGGCCAAGGAAAGGAAAGAAATGGTGGATGTGGTTACTTGGATAAATTTAGCAAGAAAATAATAAGCCCAATTATCCTCCACACATCCAGCCTCTAAGGGGGCTTTGAGGACTTCAGCTTTAAATATGTTCCTAACACACAAGGTCAAGTTCTCTTTCATACTGCTGATCTGGAAGCCAGTTGGCCTTCTCTGGCTGGCTCTGCTCTTCCTCTGGCCTTTGCTAGCAAAATACCCACAGACCACAAGAAAGCTAACTATCCCACTGTGGCATAAAGGAAACAAAACAAGCCAGAAAATATCCTTTATTGGTCCAAATAGGAATAAGATGAATGATCTGAGGGCCTCCAACAAGGCCTTGCAACAGGATGCTGCATCCCATGGGACCGGACATTGCACACTCCACTAACACGGTGTGTTTTCCTTTTTCTGCTTCCCAGTGCAATGGGCCTTGCATCGGACCTCGCCTAGCTGTACAACACAGACAAGTCTTCTGCCAGACACGGGATGGCATCACCCTGCCATCAGAGCAGTGCAGTGCCCTTCCCAGGTAAGAGGAAGCCCAGGCCTCCTCTCCCTACCTATGTCAATAGCACAGAAACAAGTAGCGAGAGGATGTTTCTTCTCCAACCTCCCACTGTGCCAGAAAGAGCAATCACTGGCCTGGATAGAGGTGTCACCCGTGAGGGATGCCTTTACCTTAAGTCCCTCTGAGCAGCTAATTCTGAGCACTGTACTAAGGGTCAGATGCCCTGCCTGCACCCCACGCAGAGATGGAGGGGCCAGCCTGGGCTTTCCTCTTGAGATAAGGAAGCCTGCAGGGGTATTATTCCTTGGGGGTTGGCAGTGCTGCACTAGCCCCAAGGTGGGAAAGAAGGTGAAGTCTACATGGTAGCTACTGGGCCTCAAGGGCTCCATCAGCTCCTCATTCTTGTTAACCTCTCTCTAGAAGTTAGGCTGAGATGAGGGTCCTTATGCCTGAATACCAGAATTTCCCCGACCCCTATTGTATCTCCTTGTAGGTATCCCCTGGGAAGAGTGCCCATCACCTCATATAAGACTCCAGCCTCTGAGGCCAGGCTCCAACTTTTACCTCTGCCAGCCTCTGCAGAGCTCATTCTTGGATCATGCTCAGATGTAGACAGTGTAGAGAGGAGCAGCTGGAGGCTCAGTCAGGGGAAGAAGGCTTTTGTGGCCTTTCAGTAACTTAGGTCTGGTGACACTGGAATTTCTTGAGGCCTGACATTCCTGGCTTTGGAGCATTATTTTCACATCTGGTCCCACAGAGACAGATTTAACCCTGCCACCTTCCTCCTGCAGGCCCGTAAGCACCCAGAACTGCTGGTCAGAGGCCTGCAGCGTACACTGGAGGGTTAGCCTGTGGACCCTGTGCACGGCGACCTGTGGCAACTATGGCTTCCAGTCCCGGCGGGTGGAGTGTGTGCATGCCCGCACCAACAAGGCTGTGCCTGAGCACCTGTGCTCCTGGGGGCCCCGGCCCGCCAACTGGCAGCGCTGCAACATCACCCCATGTGAAAACAGTACGTTCCAATCTCAAAGACCTTTCTGCAAATTCCCCACAGGGCATCGGGTGCAGAGGGCAATTCCTAGGACTGAGTCTGAACACAGGGCACTGGACCAGCTGCCCCAAGGATTGTAAGCTGGGGCCAGAATTGAGCATTTTCAGGCGGGTGCATGTGTGTGTGCAAGGGTGTGGTAGACATGTCCCAGCCACAAAAATGGCAGGGTATATGCCACAAGGGCTACCACTATCTCCATCCTGGCCTACAGAAGGCCCTCTGTTGTTGGCCCAGTTCTGGATAAACTGGCCTCTAGCTCACCTGCAGACTCACTGGTGCCCAAAGGGGACAACTAAACAATGGCAGTCAGGGGCCCGGCTGCTAGAGCTAATTCTGAAGCAGCACACAGAGTGCCTCCCACTCAGCCAGCTCCCCACAGAACAAGGACCTGCTGCTGATCACCTCTTCCTCCCACCCATGGGTATCCACTGGAACGGAACAGAGCCCACCCCATTGTGTTCTGATGCTCATTCATTCCCTCCTCTCTCAAGTCTGGAGTCTCCTCAACCCAGCACCAACATTCGTGTTCTAATTGGGTTGGGATCTTTTTTTTTTTCCTTCTCTGAATGCAAAACCCTAATTGGATTCCCATTTCCTGATAAGGACAATAAAATGGCAATAAAAAACAAATGTGGAAGCACAGTTTTCCCCCAAGTACTGAGCAGCAGATTCCCAATGCTAAAGCAGATGCTCTGTGAGCACACAGCCATGTCTTTCTGATACACTGGGGTGCATGATCTTTGGGCTCTGGTGAAGTGCTGACCCTTATTGGTGCCAGTGACTCATCATGCACAGAGAGTACTGGTGTGCAGTGCAAGTAGTTAGGACTCACTTACCAGGCCAAATCAGCACCGTCGTTTAAGAACCACGTAGTCTGTGCCAATACTGAGCTGTAATGCCATGGTGTTGCAACCCGATGGTAGGAGTGAGAGGCTTAGGTAGAGAACACAAGAAAACAAAGCTTAACAGATAAAGTAAGGCACAGAGCCTCACCTGCATCTGCCCTCAGTCCATCTGAAACCGCCTCAAGAACAGTCACTCACTAAAATACCAAAAGTGCATGGGGAAAGCCACCAAGGAAGTGAGATAGTCCCAAGAGCAGAGAGATGACAGGCACCAGCAGGAGGAAGAGGCTAAGAGGGCCCAAGGATGGGCCCCATCATTTAGCCAGACAACTGCAGGCTGGTGCTGCCCCTGCTCTGGGCAGCCTGGGAGGCAAGTGGCTGAGCTCTGCCAGAGTTAGAGCCACCCAGAGAGGCTGGAGCATGGTGGCCAATGCAGACCCCAGCAGCCCCCCGGCAGCTGAGTGCCACTTAGCTTCTGTTTCACATCTCCTTTCTGTCCCCTCCCCACCCCCTCCTTTCCCAGTGGAGTGCAGAGACACCACCAGGTACTGCGAGAAGGTGAAGCAGCTGAAGCTCTGCCAACTCAGCCAGTTCAAATCCCGCTGCTGCGGAACTTGTGGCAAAGCGTGAAGACAGGCCACGGGGAAGAACTCTACCCTGGCCGCACAAAGGACTCACGCAACCACCTGGGACAGAACTTAAGCTTTCTTCGTTTTATTTATTTATTTCTCCCTCCTCCCCACACTCCCACCCCCACCCCCAGGACCTCAGCATGTTTTCTCTTTCAGTTAAGCTGGAGGACAGAATGTTGGGAAAGGAACAGGACAGATGTCAAAAGGAGGTTGCAGAGCAGGCCAGGCAGACAGCTGCGGCTCCCTTGCAGAGGCCTAGGAAGAGAAAGCCAGGGCCCCTGGGGACAGCATGGAGCCAGAGGGTTTGCAAAAGATTGGTGCAAACTTTGGACAGCCAGCTGTGTCTTTCCAGGAAGCACTGTGGATGTGGGTGCTGCTTCTTTGTCTCCTCCTCTGCACCCCCTCAGTGGTGGCAAAGACAAGGGGGACACCATCCTGAGGCAGAAGTCAGCCCAGAACTCAGCTTGAACTCAAACATGGAATAGATAGCAATGAAGGAGACACTGAAAGAGGCCCAGGACACACACTGATGCAGGAACTGAAGGTGCGAGGGAAGCAGCGATCAGAAGCCTGTGTGGCTCGTGTGACAGGCTTTGAACCCCAGTGTGCCCAGAAGATTCAGTGGAGGCTCGGGAGGATGGTCAGAGCTCTGCTGCGTGGTAGGAGGATGTCCCTCATGGCGGGGGGGGGGGGAGGTAGGGAGATTGCCCATGCTCCACTCTACCTGAGTGAACTGCCCACCTGTCCAGCTGCAGCAAAGCCAGCCACAGGTGAGCACTGGCCAGTGCAGTAAGTCTGCCCTGGCATCTCATTTTTAAAATCAAGAGCCCCCATCTCTGAACTATCTGCTGCTGTGGGTCAGGGGCATTCTGAGCAGGAATCAGCCAAGGTTTCTGCCTACATGGTCTTTGCTGCTCTACTTAAGGACCAAGGACTAGAGTTGCTTGGTCAAAGTCAATTTATCAGAGAGTATCTAGTTCTATTGGGTTAGAGCAACCACTTCCTTCCAGAGCTGGCCAGAGAAGGGGTGCGACAATGGGTTTGTGGGTACCTGCAGTACCCACTGCCTAATCCAGCCTCCCCACCCAGGGGTTGTAGGCCCCTCCCAGAGCTCAGCAAGAGCTGCTATGCATAGCATTTCTGCAGCAGGCTGGGTCAGGGTCATGAAGAGCTATGGCAAAGCCAAGGACAGCTCTAGACTTCAAGAGAGTCCTGGAAGGCTCTTCAACCCATCCTCCCCACCCTGCGAAAACTCCGAACCCCAAGGCAATTAACACCCAGCAGTTAGGGCAGCACCTGTCAGCTGTGGTGAGATGGCCGCAGCAAAACACTTCAGGACTATTCAGCGGAGCAGTTTTGGGGGAGTGATTTTTTTTCCTTCTCCCTCGGAGGGGGCCCCAGTTCAGTAAGCTGGACAGTTAGTCTTTACCCCTCAGATAAGCTGCCCTTCACACAGACACTTGTGAGATGCCACTCACCCCAGGGCCACCACTGACATCAGGGCTGCATTTCCAGCCAGCCTGGAAATAGAATTTGGAAGACAATATTAATTTGTGTCCTCTCTAGGTGACTGTGGACAATTAGGGTGGGTCTTTTTCTTCCTTACCACAAACATAGGCTCTAAGAAATCATGTTACTAAAGATCAGCATAATGTTTATTTAAAATAAAAGAGAATGTGTTCTATGTATATCTTTTGTGAATATTTATTAGGATTTCTTGTATAAAAAAGTGCAATATTAATAATTGTACATTGTCATCCAGAAAAAAATTGGATTTTTATTAACTTCCTACAGCTGAGTTCCTGTAAACTCGTTGATGATCATTGTATTTTTCCTATTTTTAATAGAAGCTGGTGTTTAACTCTGAATCCATTATTTGCTTTGTATAGAATACATTGTAAAAGCTAACATGGGATACTGGGGCAGTAGAGGCAACTCATTTGTGATAAATAGTTTTGCATGGAATGATGAAGACGTATTCCATAGTACTCACATGGTTGATTATGTCTAATTCAACAGCTATTGGAAATTGGTGGACAATATTTGTACTTCCTTAATTTAAAAAAATTGCATATTCCAGCTCTGCCACATGTCAGGGAAGAGTTGGAAGTGGATTTCAGAGTGAATTGGAGAGCCTAGGTTTGGGGTGGGAAGCATTGTGCTCCTTGCATGAGATGAATGTACATTTAATGTTTGTTCTGTGAATTGTGACTCAGCAGTACCACAGATTATTAGGGCTGCTGGATAATGTCAAAGGAGGCACTTCCTCCTCTAAAACACAAAACTGTATTTATATTTTTTGTACAGATAATACAGCTTATTTATTTAAATCTTGTTGTCCAAGTCTCTCTTAAGCTCAGCTTTCCCATCATGTTTTATTCTGGGGATGAAGAAAAGTCCTGTCAATTTGATGGTTCCCAGCCAGTTATGTGTGTCCGGTTAAAATAGAAGAATTGCAGTTTTCAGCTTTGCCTGGGAAGAAGCTGAGGGCCTGCATCTGGAAGGGAGAGCTATCTAAATGAACTCAGAGATTCTGCACTGGTATATAGGTACACATTTCATGCTGAGCCAGTATCTCATTTACAGCCATATGTAGTGTCTCAAGAAAGATGCAGACTTGGGTATGGAAGTGCACTCTCCCCAGGTCAGGCTTCCTGCCAACAGGGGTGTGTGCAGTGTGAAGCATCTATAGGATGGAATTTTGAATAGAGACTACTAATCAAAGCTAATCTTTATAGAGCACTACATTTAATCCTATCAACCCTATGATCATTCCCATGTGCACACAGGTGGATAGAAGCCCAAGGTCACCCAACTGGTGGGACCAGGACTTGCACCAGGCATTGTGACTCTAGCCAAAGCCTTACTTTTCCCCACTGAGCTGCCTCCTGCCCCTCTGTGCTACAACTGCCCATGCCATGACCACCTCGGCACACACACACCCTTTCCCCACTGATTTGAGGTTGGTAGATGACGACAATGGGGCATTTTACAGGAACTATTGCTTTCTTCTGTCCTAAAACCAATTCCTTTGGTTTGTAGGGCTCCTAGCTCCCTATTTTTTAATTTTTTATTAAGGAGTTGAGTTATTGTAAAATCATAAATGCATATAAAGTAATATGATATGCATATGATCTTAAACAAGAATTACCCCCCCACACATCACCCATACCCCAGTCTCTTGAACAAAAATTTTGCTATGTGGCTATAATATGCTGATTCTAACTTCTCTGGAAAAATACCCAGAAGAGGGATAGCTGGATCATATGGTAGATTCAACCCTAATTTTTTGAGGCATCTCCACGATACTTTCCAGAGCTCTATGTCCCTATTTTTAAAGCATTTTAACAGAAATATATCTTTTGTCTGCAGGAGAGCCAAAAGCACATTTGTAGAGTTCTTTACAAACAGACTCTTATGAAAGGCAGCATGTCCCCAGCCCAGGTGATGTCCACAGCACCCAAGCCTGAAAGCCAAATTCTCGTCTGTTTTCCAGAAACTCACCTAACATTTCACCCTTCCACTGAGTGAAAATATACCCAAAAGTTCCTCCTGAAATTTTAGTCATTTTCTAAGAAGTTTTACATTTTGTTTTAAGGAAAAATCCAATGCTAGAACTAGAAATATATGCCAGCAACCAAACAATGTTCTACAGTGGCCCCAGGGCAGGGGAAAGAACCCAGAAGTGCCAGAGCAAAAACTCAAGATGGCTTAAATAATGGGAACATATGGAAATTTTTCCAGCCAAAATCATAGACCTCCAAAGAGAGAAGAAAAGAGATTCCTAACAAGATGCCACCAAACATAATATAAATGTTTGGAATCTTAGCCACAAGCCAGTTCTGATGTTGTAATTTTTCATGTTAGAGTCCCTGTTACCTTCATAAATTTCCAGTACTCTAATAAGAATCCAAGAAATCTGTAAGACCATTAGGACCAACATGGTCAATAGTCGCCAAAAACCCATTCATGCCTCAGCTTCCTCTTCTATACAAGTAGAATACCTCATAGGGTAGTTGTGAGAAAAATATTCATTCACGTTGAGAAAACATAAGGGCACAGGTGTATTATCAAAGTACATGTCAAATGGTCTTTGCTATCATTATCATCCAGAATACCCTAACAGAGAGGAAAGGTAGGGCAGACACAATGGGTGCTATTTCATGCTGCTTCCCATTATTATCTTTGAAAGTTTCTTTCTTGTGTTTCCATTTTTGGTTGAGAAGAAAACCAGTCATTCCTTTAAAGCACAATACTATACAAGAGCATCGACAATAGAGGCATCGGTGAACTAAGTTATGTGTCCATGTCGCCAACTCCAAGACTCACCCAAATACCAACAAACCTCCAGAAAAGCTCCCCAGGACAAATGTTCTCTTATAACATGACACATAACGTAAGATACACAAACACCTCATCTCAATTCAGCATACCCGTATGTACACATAACTGCCATTTTCTTTGAGCTACTATAAAAAGTAGAGAAGCACTCACTCATTCATGAGAAAATGTATAAGTCAAGGAAAAGCTAAAATCAAGGGCATCTCACTTACCAAGTTGTAGAGTTTCCCATAAACGATACGCTATTACTCCTGCACACGCACTTCATCCTGCAAATAAACCCAAAGGGAATAATGCAATTTTATTAATGGTTCTCAGTTAACAAGAGACAAGCTGCACCTCATCACCTGTGAGGCTCCCATGAGCAGCCAAAGTCATCCACAAAAGGAGAATAATGAGGTAGACAAAAAGATGAAGTTCTTAAATAACCTGTCAGATGAATTAACCCAAGGAAGTCTAAATTAGGAAGCCAAATGAAACCCAACACCCTTGGTTTTGTCTCTCTCAGTTCCTCATTTTGTTCAGAGAACCAGCTATGAACACGAGACTTCATGATTCAGACTCAGCATGCATGGAATTTGGGTTACAACAGGGCAGGTCATCTAGCCATGTCACCTACTGACAACTAGAAGAAATCCATGATGATCTAAGCCTTGCAGTAAACAGTAAAGATTGGAATACATGATGAATTCTACCAATCCTCCTGTTCACTTATGGACGATGCTTTTACAGGGTAAATGTGTATGTGCTTGTCAGCGACCGTTACGTTGAGCTAAGCCTCAGCTTCTTATCCATAGCACCCTGCCACGTTCAACTGTTCAGTTTCTGTCCCTCAACTGGAAGGCAGATATTGGTAATCAAGCCTTTGCTAATAAGAATTGGTCTGTCCCCTTGTCAACTAGAGGTTTAGAACTTCTCTCAGATAGCTTCTATGAAGCACCTGGTCCCAATCAAGCACATGTGTCACGCCTCTGATAACACAATATATAGATGTCACTCACCTCTGTGCTTTCAAAAGGCAAAATACAACTTCAACCAAGCATATCCCAGGCTGCTCCTAAGATATAGTTTATGTGTATGTAAACAGAAGTTAAATGTGCTGTTTTATGTCAGTGAAGAGAAAACAGAGAGTGGGGAATGATTCTCCTGCCGCACATAAATAATATTTGTTTAAGCAGAATGCTCAGGGCCTGAGAGATTGCAGAGTCAGCGTTCAGACCAGAAGGCATGCCTGGGGAATCTGCCTTCTCCAATGGGACTTCATGATGACCAGGGCTGATCTCGTTACAAATTCCACGTAGGTTAGTGGACAGGCTGTGAACAACTCAGTTACCAGGTAAGCAACACCAGAAACCTTTGTTAAGAGAAAAAGAAAGAATCAATTTTATTTTTTCATCTTGGTTTTTGTTTTTCCAGCACTTAGTTGTATATGTGGCACTGGGTTTCAAACCCGTGTCCTAGCACACACCAGGCAAGCATTATACCGCTGAGCCACCAATCCAACCCTCCAGAAACTGTTTAATGGTCAAGGTCAGCAGTGAAGTGATGAGGTATATTGTGGCCTTGGTTTTATTCCCTTCCACCACCACCATCATTTTTAAAACAACAAGGAAAAGGCCAAAAAATGACTTTGAGGTCAGTCAGTGAAGGATGTAAAAATTGTTCCGTTACCCATTAAGTTCTATCCCATGGCTAGAGATCAGAATGTCAGAAGCCAGGGCATACAGGAGACGCCAGGTCTACGGATTCCCATGCTGAATTTCTTCAGCCTGCCCAGTCACCTCCCCCCACAAACCAGAGTAGAGAGACCCACCTGAGAGCAGGACCCTGTGATCAGAATCTGCCACCCACTTTGCATGGTGAGGTTTGTTTTTGCAGATGAGTCAATCTGGGATAGAAAACCACCCAAGTCCTCAACTGGTCCCAATGATCCTCACTCTACCGCCTGCCTCCCAGGTGGGCCACCATCCCTTCTCACCTTCTCCTTCCTGGCTTTTCCCCCATCACACACCTTTCCTTTCCCTCAGAATTGGACACACTCTAGTTAAGAACAAATTCTGGGAATCTACTTCCTGTCTTCAGTGAGCTTGGGTCCAACCAGGAAGCACACACCTCCCATAACAAACGTCAGTATGTCCTACTGCAATCGTGAAGTCCAGAGCCAGAACTCTCCGGCTTTTGCTCCTCTTGGTTCCTTCCATAGTCAGCATGCAGCAGTTGCTCCCTTTCATCCTAATTCTTGCTCTGGAGCTTGGAGCTTTTGCAAAGTTCTCCTGATTTGTCTCCTGCTCTGGTTTCCTCTAATCCACTCTCCATGTAGCAGCTGGAACTGTTGTTATATTCTCTGTAAATACTTCAATATTAACTGATGTATACATGTGAAATTAACTGAAACTTATGTCCTAGTTAGCTAACATTTAATATACCCCCTCATAAGTCTACATTCAAGAAGTGGCCTTGGAAGCATCTCAGATACTGTTATCTAAATCTGCACAAGAGGGTTCATTAGTTACACAACGTACGCGCAGGAACAATGTGCAGTGCTGGAGGACTGGGGAGAGACCTCAGTCCCCCTGCCCTTGCACAAATAATCTAAGATTCAAGCTTCCATGACTTGAATGTGCCCCCTCTCCATTGCAGGGGCCGCCAATGCAATAGTATTAAGAGGTGATGGTGAGGGTCCCTCCCCTCATGAATGGGATTAGGTCTCTCATAAAGGATCCTGACGGAGGGAGTTCAGTGTCCTTTTTCCCTTCCACCTTCTTCCATGGAAGGCATAGTGTTCCTTCCCTTCAACAGATACAGTGTTCAAAGTCCCATCTTGGAAGCAGAAATAAAGCCCTCATGTTCATGCCTTGATCTTGGACTTCCTGGCCTCCAAAATTATGAAAAATTTGTTCTTTATAAATCAACCAGTCTATAGTATTCTGTTATTACAGCCCAATTGGACTGGCACACCAGCAAACCCAGCAGCCTGATACTCCCAATATGGCTAGAGTTGTCCTTGGTCCTATGGGCCAGACTGTTTACTTGATCTGACCAGAGAAGTTTATCACTGATCTTACAATGGGAACATTCACCTTGGAGAACCAAGTGTTTGCCAGTATCCAGAGGGGGACAATGGGATTTATTCAAGTTCAAGCAGCAAGGTATAAAAGTGCTTTGGGCATTTTGCTCACATTTGTGCCTGTGCTGGAATTTGGCCTCAATGCAATATACCCTGCCAGCAGTGAGCATGCGTGGACACACCCAGGGCTCCATCCTTGCAGAATGGAACTACTGATCATTTACCCAAGACCACCTGGGAATTTTTGATCTGCAAAAAATGGCTTACATCAGTTCACAAAGAGATCTCCTCAAAGGATGGTTGGATTATACCAGACCTGTTTTAAAATGTTCTACATCTTCCCACTATTGTGGGACCAGACTCCTTAAAATATCCTCAGGCACTGTGTGATGGCCTGGCCTCAGTCTCGAGGGCTCCATTCCTTCCCCTCTTCACCTTCCTATGACCCATGGCATCCCAACCACCACACCCACCACGATCCACTCTTCTCTAGTTAAGTCAGGACAAGGAAAATATGGAGGTTATCAAATGTTTGGTGTATGATGCTCAAATATTACCCAATTTACAACCATTTTTCAAGCTGCTTTACAGCAAAGACAGTGAACTGGGCCTCTCAGCCCTTTGACAGCACTCAGTTGGATGTAAACTAAGATCCAAAGTCACTGTCAAGAGTTCCTGTGTTCACAAAATCATTTCTTCACTTCCCCCGCTGCACACACCCATTTATTTTCAAGCCAGGCTTGAATTTGTGACTAAAAATTAAATTACAATTGTTTATAATAATTTCCCCTCTTCTAACTTAGAGGGATGCAAAAACAATGATCTTTTATTTTGCTGAAAAATGGTGAGGAGAAATTCAAAAGAAAGTATCCGAGATGAGTAAATTGTCCTTCATGATAAAAGGATGGAAAAATCCAGATTATTAGATCTGGATAGCTGGTTGGAGAGGCCAGAGGAGAGAAGACAGAGCAGGGAAGGAAAGGCAAGGTGGGTCAACCTCTGCTGACAGTCCCAACCTCAGAGAAGCCATGCTTGCTCTTGGAGCTAACTCCTGCCCTCCTCAAAATACCCAGCACAACTCCAGCTGCTTGTCCAACCCCGGCACCTAGTAACCTTGACTTCCAAAAAGGCCTTTTCTGAGGGCTAGAGTGACAGAAAAGGGAAACAGAACAAGGAAAGTCTTCCAGAAATCACAGTCACTCATTATCACAGTGGGAGGCACAAGTGCCATGTCTCACTGCAAAAGCAACATGCAGGCAGCCCAGCATGCAGATGGCCCCTAACCCTCCCCAGTCTCAATGATGGCAACTCTGTCCCTTTAGTCAGTCACTCCAACCCAGTAGCCTGGAGTCTTGCTCGATTCCCTTTCATCTTCACCCCACAACCAATCAGCAACTGCATGTGGTCCACCTTTGAAACATACACACAATCAATGCTCTTTCCATGACCCCACACTTCTATTCCCCAGGGGTGAGCCTGCATGGCCCTCCAGGCAGAAGGCCTACAGGGCCCTGCTTCTACCGGGACCACCTATGGCCTCCTCAAGCAGTGAGCGGACCACAGTGATGATTTTCGTGTAAACCCAAACTTGGTACTTCCCAGTTCCAAGCTTTATGTTTGCTCTCCTTGACTGACCTCCTTTCTCCTCCCTGGACACACCTACTCAGAAATATGCCCACCTCAGGGCCTTTGCTCTGGTTGTTCCCTGACATCCTCTCAGCTTCCTCCTTCAGCTCCTCCTTTGAGTCTCTCAAACTTCTCTTTTTCAGTAAGGTCCTTGCTGGCCACATTTCTTTTGTTTCTTTTTTTTTTTTTTAAGAGAGGACGACAGTGAGAGAGAGAAAGACAGAATCAATTTTTATTGAGTTTTTCACATGGCTTTCATTGCTCCAACATTTAGTTGTGTATGGGAGTGCTGGGGTTTGAACCCGTGTACTTGCGCATGACAGGCAGGTGCCGTATCTGCCAAGCCACCGCTCCAGCCCTGCAGGCCCATTTCAACCTATAATTAACTGCTGTCTGTGCCTCCCTAAGCTACTGAGCCACTTCATCTCAGTTACATCTCCCCAGGCACTTATTGCCTCCTGACATATCATACTTATGTGGCTTTAATATGTTTATTATTTTAATTACATATTAAACATTATGTGTAACTGTTCATTTTTCATGATGCTATTATGAATGACTGCCTATTCCCCCACACACTAGATATGAGCTCCACAAGGGCAGGATCTGAGTCTGGCTTATTTTTAACTGATGTGCCCACTAAGAACCCAGAAGAGAGCCTGGCATCCCGTATACATTTTCTGAAGGAATGAATAAATGTGTATACCTATGTACATGAGGATGGATGGATAAAAAGAGACAGACAGAATTGTGGCCAGTGCTGTGACAGTGCCTCCTGTCCATCCTGATGACCAGAGCCAAGACAGCCATATGGGGCTGTGGAGGCGGTGGCGGCCGACAGCAGGTTGCTGAGTCACTGCCCATCACGCAGAAACTCACCTGAGAAGCAGAGGGTGGATGCCAGAAAGAAGCTGGAGAGCACCTAAGGGCCTCTGGGAGGAACTCTCAGGGCAAGGGTGTGTTGAGGAAAGCCGCTGACCAGGAGGCTTGCGTGGCCACAGACGGGCACCATGAGAGCCTCAAGGGGCCTCTTGGGCCCACTGCAGGCAAGGATGAGAGAATCATGGACTCCTCACAAGCTTGTTACTCAAGACAACAAAACCTCTCTAGTAGGTGTGACTCTGGGTTACCAAGTCACAAGGTGAAAATACCTTTTCAGTAAATCTCAAGGGACCATTTTCTAGAGTGAAAAGAATCGAGTCTAAAGTGATTGTTTCGAACCAAGAGCTGTAAACAACCTTTCAAATAACCTTCACCTCCTGGATATAATCATAACTTTTTGTATATGGCTTGTAAGCAAGTGCTGTGTGAAGAAGTCCTACTGCAATCTAATCAATACTGGGGTGTGTGTGTGTGTCCAGAAGGGACTGGAATAGGTCTGGAAGCCAACCTGCCCTGGGAACAGTGAGGACTCACACACAGCTGCCATAGTCAAAGCTCTCTTGGCCTATTTGCCTTTAAAGCCTCCCAGAACTCGTTCTTTTCTCCCAATCTGACTAACCTCTTGCATCTCTCTAGCACTCCCTTTCTTGTATGGTGCCATTCAAAAACCTCTTTACCACCCACAAGCTTTGTTTTGCAGACAGCATTTTCTCTAATCTCCTGAGCAACCCCTGTGAGGAATCTGCCTAGTTGTTTAACCTCTCAGAGCCTCCACGGCCTGCCATCCTGGGCAGCGGGTGGGGATGTCAACCACAAAGACAGTCATGCAGATTAAATGAGGAGGCAATGTGCTGGGGCTTTGGTACTCTAAAGGACTCTGCACAGGAGACACCCGAGTCCACTGTCCGTCGTAAGTGAACTTTCCCAGGCCCCCTGCATCCTGTCCTCTAGCTGTACCATAACCTTCCATTTACCAAGAAGCCACACAATCTAATCCATCAATGATCAGGCTATGTTAACACTAGGAGGTGACCTTGAGGCACTGCAAGATCCAGCAAGATCTCTGAATCATCAAAGAAAGGCTGAAGCACATGTTTGCATGGCTTGTGTATTTTACTGTACTCCAAACTTACTTGAAAAAATTTATGATGAGCTCTTGGCAGCAATTCTCAAAGTATGTTCCAATAGGTTTTACACAATAAAAGGACTCTACTGTCAGAGTTCTAAAATGTTGTTTCTGTCTGCTCAGCATTCATGCTTCCTTTCCCTGAAAACTAGTGTTTTCTTTTGAGAAACCCCAGCCCTCCTGGCTTTTCATGCTCTCCACATTGATTGACCACACATACCCAGGATTTGGTCCAGAGGTAGACCCCAGTTCAGGCCTGGGCATTAAGTATTTTCCATTGCCCCAATGATCAGTTCAGGGATATGCATGAGACTCAAGCCAGTGAAAGATAATGCAGGGATTTTTACTGGAATCACTGGGAAAAGGGAAGCCCCTTCTCTCCACTAAGATTGCTAGCTAAGAAGATGTTATAAGCTTTGAATCACTAGAAATCACCTCGTGGCCAAGGCCCGCCTTACAAAGCAACACAGAGGAAAGGAAAGTAGAAAGATGAAGACCAAGACCTCATCCCATCATTGGAGCCCTTGTTTCCCATTATGCCCAAGGCCAACAGAAAACACCCTCCCCTTGAGCGTTAATTGCTTGAGCCAATAGATTCTAATTTTTGCTTGAGCACATATAATTGCAAGAATGCTGATCCTTAGACTGACTTATGCAACATTCAACAAGGTTTCTTTACTGTAGGGCTTTATAGAGACTTCAAAATATTAACATGCATTATGAATGTGCACTAGGGGATATAGTATAAAGCATTTCTTAAACATATTTATCTAACAAACATTTTTTTGGAAGACCATGTCTTAGGAGTTGTATTCCATAGAAAACACCTTGGAAAAGGCTAAGATGTATTACCTATAGGTTAACCTAATATTAAAATAGTGCAAATCCCCATTTCCTTGTTATTCTGAGTTAATGAGACAAATGGGAATTCATTTATCCAACACTGTTGATGCACTTCTCCAGCCCTTAAAAATGTGCATAATTTTTATTTGTTTTAACAAAATGGGGTCATAAGCACAAACTGTAGTATATATTTTTCCAGAATAAAAGTGTGTGTATGTGTGCGTGCATGCACTTGTGTGTGTGTGTGCGTGTGTGTGTGTATAGACAGAGAAACATTTCTTTATTCTATTGGAGTCAAAATTCCTGAATTGCTGTATATTTGAGTTCTGTATTTTAAAATATTTTCAACTTCTCTCTCACTGCCAAGCAATCAGCTGTCACTCCTTTTGTTCTAAATGTGTCTGCCTCTAACAATAGCCCCTCACACTCTTCTGTGGGCATAAACCAGAGTGGAAAAACCCACTGGAACTGTGTATTAAAAAAAAAAAAAAGTAGAGGAAGGGCCAATATGCCCAGCACACAGCCAAAGGAGGTGGTGTGCACTGAGTTGAGTCCCCACATTTCTGTTTATGAAATTCATGTCCTTGGAAATCTTGCACCTTTGAGGTTGCTTATTTCCAGGATTCTGCCTTGGTGTTGTATAGCTAAAGTTTCCAAAGTAACTGACCTTAAAATATGGGAAGTGCTATAATACTTAGCCAAGGAAAGAACTTGATAGTAACCACTGAACTCTACTTGGAAACTGTAACTTGAAAAGGTTATGCTTAAACCCAGGAGAACTCACAGTCCAAAAATTCCCATCTCTAACTTTATAAGTCATCCACTGGCAAAGAAGTCAAATTTCAGGCATTTTTCAGGCATTTTTGTCTGCCTGTAACTCTCAAGTTGCTGCTTCCCTGTTTTATGATCCTCAGCTGAATGGATGGGGATTGGGGACAACATGGAGATAAGCAAACTCCCCCTTTGTCATTGAGTGTGTGGTCTGACCCTGAGCAGGTAAGCAAGGGCACAGACAGGTAGGCTGGCCTGGGCAGGAAAGATTCACAAAAACCAGTGCTAGACTCAGCGAGATGAGTGGAAAGTTTCTGAAATCTTTGGATAAGCATCAAAGTATGTTTGCAGCCACACTTTGAGGCTTGGCAATGAAAAGGCGTCAGGACTTCTCCTATCTCTTTTTCTAAAGATCCAGAGGCATGGACTAGGAGCACCTGTGGCCCAGTCTATGGCTTAAAGCGGAGTCCAGCCTAGCATTGCCCTGATGCCTTTTCCAGAATACAGAGCAAATGTTCTGGAAGGTTCATAGACTGCTGGGCTCTCCCTGCACCCCCACAGTAGGGAGGAGCCAGGCACCTGCTCAGGCAGCCATGTGAAAATTCAGAGTACACTCTGCCAAAGAAAACATCCCTGCCTACCCCCTCCTCCCCAGCATTTAGGCTTAGAAAGGCTTGCTTTGAGGCCTGCTGACCAGATGTGGGCTTGGGATGGCCAGAAGGTCCAAAGGGGCCATTAATCTGCAATTAAGACTGTACACACCCCCACTTGCCCCTCCTGATTCCTCTTGACAATTACACAGCTCAAAAGCACTTTTAGGGGAAAGGGATCCCTCGGTTCATCTCCAAGATGCATCACTTTGGAAACCACTGCCCTGGGGTTATTAGCTCCATTCCAGCCTTAGAAGCAGAAGCTTAGGCTTGGAGGAGAGTTAGTCTTACTATGTTTTATTTCAAACAATCTTGAGGCAATAAGACTATAACAAAAAGATATTCAGAGGACACTGCATTAAGGAAAAACCCTAAGACAGCAAGGACTACCTACTCTGCCAGTCACCCACAACACTGGCCCACCCAGGACTGCCCCAATGTCAGAACTGAGCTGTGGTCTCTGCTCAGCTGAAGATGCCCAAGTCCCTGGTGATATCTAATAGGGATAGGGAGGACAACAGTTGGTTTAAGGATGTTGAGAGACAGCACTGTCTAAGGCTGCTTAGGCCTAGGGAATGACCCTTGGGTTCAGATGTCAGTGGCCCCCACCAGGGCTCCCTTCACCTGCAAATGCTTCTTGGCCCAGTTCTTATTCCACATTGTCCAGGTTTGCATGTCTGTTCTGCCAGGCAATAAAGTCATCCTCCATTATGTTCTGCATTTGAAAAGCTTGGATGAAACTACTTCAACTGGCTCCATGCAGGTGGGGGCAGGGGTGGCTACCAACCTGCATTTATCTTCTTCCCACCCCATCCTACATGCTTATTAAACTATAGCAAAGAAATAATGAAATTATAAAGTGCTTAAATGAAGAAAAGAGGAGATGGGTTCTCAATGGAGAAGAGATTTCAAAAAAAATTGATAAAGGAGCAACGAATGACAAGTACAGAAGAGGCCAGAGCCTAGCAGAGACATGTTGGCAAGAGCTGAGAGGCAGGGCCAGCAGGAGCTCAGGATTTGAAATGCTGGACACCAAGGAGAGAAAGGTGGTAAATGGTGGGACACACAAAGGAATCACTAGCAATGGACATGTCTTTCCCCAGTCTCCCATCACTGCTTGGCCCAAGAGCATGAAGCTAGACCATAAAAGGAAGCTCATATTTAGAAAGAAAAAATGATGCAAAAGCAGTAGTAGAATAGAGAGTCTTTTAAGCTATTTGCAGTTCTATAATAAAGTTTAAATAGGAGAGGAATTGGGAAGCAAGTTCTTGATCCTCCCCAAACTGAGGGCAAAGCACAAGGATCTTCACCCCCAGAGGTGGCCCCACTGTAATGTGAACCAGAGAATAAACTCTGCTCCAGCCTCCTAGCCTGCAGACCTGATGGCCCATGGCCTAAGGTAAGCAAACACCACGAGCCCATGAGGAACCTCATACCCCGCAGATGCCACTGGACACCATTCCCTAAAGCAGAAGCCCACTTGAAGCCACTGCGGAGCCTCTACACCAATAAAGCCCATCATCTCCACCAATCAGCTCACTTGAAGGCTGCTTTCCTATGACAGAGAATTTGCCACCTTTCAGCTTTGAAAGCTCTGCCCCATTTTCTTTCCCAGAACATCGTCCCCAAGAACCTCCTGGATTCTGTATCAGAGCAGATTTTCTGCATGATCCTAAACTTTTCTATCTTTGATCTCTAATAATTTTTATTTTTTTAGCACACCTAATACACTTCAGGAACCCTGGGCTAGGGTAGGTGACTGAGCTTCCACTTCATTTTCAAGTTGAAAAATGCACAGTAAAGATAAGTATGTGCCTAGTTTTAATAGAAAACATGTTTGAGGTCTTCCATCAACTGGATTTGAAGAGGATTCTATCAGGTATTAGAGCGCCGTGAGCACACACATAAGCTTTAAGAGCAGAACTTTTTTCCAACAAACTCCACATAGACACTCAATACACAGAATCAAGCAAGCAGCAGCTTCTCTGATCAGAGTAGGAAGGAAAAACCAGTGCCGTATCCATTCAACTCTTTTCCTCCTCCAGAACAGTTGCCTTCTAAAATCAAATTTCCAGGGAGCACAGTTAGCAACCCCAACTCAAAGCAACTTTTTTAGCTATATGGGAAAAAGTCAATATTTCACTTTTTAAGATATGAAAAATAAGAAACCTGATCAGTAATCCTTATCTTCACACTTGTATATACTAACCAATGAAATCCTAAGTACATTCCACCAGTCAGAACTTAGCAGTCTTCACCCCAACCTGCACTTCATGAGCATCAACTGTGAGCCAAGCCTAACTGATCTACACATTTTCAATCCAAACAACAAAACAAGATGACCAGTATTCCCATTATCCACAAGTAGCTGGGTCAAGGTCAAGATGCAATTCCAAAGACCATGCATGCCTTTAGCACTATGTTGAACTAGTCCTCATGATGGCTACTTACATTCTTATAGATCTTCTGATTTTTTTATTTGTATTAATCACTTTCGTAATGTTAAGGGAATTTTAATTTAAAAGCAAAAAAACAATGAGGGAATGGGTTTGTTTCTTAATGCCAAGGGAAGTAGGCAAGGCAAGGATGCCCGGGGTGGCTGCCATCACCATGGAAATGACCAGCAAGTCTCCCCTAAACATCACAAAGGCAGGGCTCACAGGAAATCGCTCCTCCCAACAGGATTGAGTGTGCCTTAGTCAAGCTAATCCCATCCTCCAGCTTCTTTCCATCTTTTCAATCAGAAACTTTAGAAAAGCTTATTCTTGATTTTACCAATCATATACCAATACTGAGAAGAAGGAAGAGAGAAAAGAAGAGTGTACAAGAATTAAAAATCCTGATCTACCAACGCACAGCATGTCTAAAACCGATGAATCAGCAAGTAGCAATATGTGCACCGTGTTTTAGGAATGTGAAGAAAAGTATTAGCAAAAACGAAATAACAATTTAAAATTGTTCTCCCTGGGGAAGTAATCATTGAAGAGGGTGGAAGGACTGGCACATAGAGATTGCTGCATTTGCAAAAACATTTTAACACTGTTTACCTTTCCAAATCAAGTCTAATATTTCTCTGAAAAAAAAAAAAAAGAAAATGAAACAAAAATAGCAAAACTTACCTTCCTTAGTGCTTTTCATGTACTTAGTGAATTCCAATAAGCTCAGACACATGGTTTGGCATGGTTTGTGGAGCCAGGAGATCTGAGACTCAGAAGATGGGAGGTGCCTGCACCATTGGAAAGCAGATATGATGGAGTCAGAAAACCTGGATTCCAACCCTGGCACTGCCACTGAGTTACATGGCTTTACACAAGGTGCTTGACCACTCTGAGCCTCCCTTCCCCAGAACAACAGGTATCTAAACCCATGTAACCAATAAGAGGATTAAAAGATGTAGACCCCAAACCAGTGATAAACTAAGCTCATGGTGAAGATGCAAGAAGTGGGGACTTGTACCACCTGGGCCAGCTTGGTGGAAGCTGTGGAAAGACTAAGCCCCAGGTAAGAAGATTCAAGTTCCCAACTTAAGAACCAGGCCCTGAGAGGAAGCCCACATCTCTAAACTTGAACTGAAATCTCACCTGCTCCACACTATTCCCAAGTTCCCTAGGACCGTTGGGTGTATTTTAGGATTCTATGGATTCAAGAGAAGTAATTGTGCTGGGTGTCAGTCTGTGTCCCTCTATGTTGTGCGAGGCTCATCCAGACCCATAAATCCATCTGACCCCAGAACAGGATCCCCTTGAACAATTTCTTTCCTTAATTCTGCTCAACTAAATGAAACAAAATCCAAATTACTTGGCCTTAGAATCAAATTTGATAAAACTTGGGACCCAAAAGAGAAATCTCCAGGTCAGTACCTGGTCATCACTATGTCAAGCTTTGTCACAAATCTGATCACAGCTGTCATTTTTGGACAAGCAGACTCAGAATCCCCAGAAAGCACCACAGCTCATGGCAATTTGTTCCAGGCTCTGCGCTTCTAGAAGAATCCATAGTTTCTGCTCACAGCCAGGGGACCAGTTCCCACCTGCCTGTTTGACAAGGGTCCCTTTTTACCTCTCCTCTCCCTGGAATTGGAGCCTGCGCTGGTTTGTGGGTGAGGAGAGGCCCGGCAGGTCCATGCACACCAGGTCCTGTGACTGCCTCCTCCTCCCCACTCTATTATCCATGACTAAAGAGATCTGCACCCTATCAGGTGGCACTATTCTTGCTGGTTTGTCATGCAAGAAAGAGGTAGAAGATACCCTGTGAAGCAGACCTGGGCACAGAGGACCCAAAACAAGGCAAGAGACCAAGCCCAAGGAACCCCTAGCAGTACTGAGAAATGTTAGGGAGGAGTTTAGTATAAAATTGCCCAAAGATCCCAAGCAAAACAGACTGCTCTCTGCGTGGACAGCACACGAGGGTGAACACGTGACCTACAGATACAATTCCCCCAAAATAAAATTTATTCTTTGACACTTCAAACTTGACAAGGGTTAATCATTATGGCAATTCATACAATGATTATATTAATAAAATACATCTGGATTAGAGAAAAACCTGAGACCACCTTTGATTCCATGAGCACAAGGAAAGGGACCTGAGGGGGTAAGGGAGACACAGCAGAGGGAGGGTTAAAGGGATAATTAGCCAGTGATTAAATGTCATTTTCCTTGAGTCAAGTGATTCTTATTTTATTCAAGTGTCCTGGAATTGGTGATGAAGTTTTTTGTTTTTGTTTTTTCCATTTTGGGGAATTTGGTTTTTGTCCAAGGAATAATTCTCAATAGTTTGCTTTTAAAAGTACTGTGCAAATTCTAAATAACAATTTTCTCAAAATCAGGCTGACACTGCCAACTCCCTCTGGTTAGGGTTTTCTGCATCACCTATGGAAAGACAGCTTCTCCTCCGTGAGACAGGTGGAGAAACCGGCCTATACAACCTGTGCCCCAAAGCATCCACTTCCTCAAAGATGTAGCCAGGGGGCTCAGGGTATGCAGCTGGGCACCTGCACATTTCCTTGGGAGTGAAGCTGATGGTATAGGTAGTCTGGCCCTCCAAAGGAATATTTCCTCGAGGGCCAGACCAGGGAGGCTTACAGCTTTTGGTACTGATAGGCGGGTGGGGCACATAGTGGGCCCGAGTGGTGGTCAGGCAGTCCAAGGGCTCTGTGGGAAGGCTTAGATGGGGAATGGGCTTGGCCGGCTCTGTGCGTGTGCTGGCCCACTGCTTGTAGTCATCCTTGGTGGTGGTAGAGCTTTCGAAGCGGCAGCTCGTCTTAATCGGGAGCATTGGTCGGCAGGACTGAGCAGGGGAACCCTTAGGGTATGTGTAATGGGCTTGCACAGTTGTCAGAAAATCCATCTTCTCTTCAGGGGGGACATAGAGGACTGGAGCTTTGGAGAACATCTGGGGCGTTGGCCAAGCTTGATACTTATCTCGAAATTCAGTGGTGTTAGAGAAAGGTGTGTCTCCACCCGGCGGCCTGGCTGGAGGCTTCAAGCTCTTGGCAGGCTGCCCCATCAGGCCCCGGTAGGACTCTTTATGGGTGGTAAGGCTATCGAAGGGGATTTCACAGGGTCTAAACTTCTCTGTCTCGTGCATGAAGCGCTTCTCCATGGGGTGGGCCACATAGCTCATCTTGTAGTTGGTCAGGTCCTCCAAAGGGATGTTACAGAGCTTGGGCATGGCTGGGGGTTTACAGCTCCTGGTGCTCACAAGGCCCTTCATAGAGTAGTCATCCTGGTGTGTGGTTCTGTTGTCAAACCTGGTGGATGCCGGCCGGTATTTGTGTTCAGGACGAAGCAGCTCTCGCCTTGGTTGGTTCCAAGGTAAATAATCAGCTGAAATTAAAGTCAAAGAGATAATTAATAATAATTCAGGCTACAGATGTAGCTCAGTGGTTAGCAAGCACAAGGCCCTGGGTTCAAACTCTAGTATTGAAAAAAAAAATAGGCACTATCACAATGTCCATTTTTTTTTAATTAGTTGAATATGGACTAACAGGGAATCATTATCAAACAATCAAGAACAAATGTATATTCACATAGCAAGCCAAGACTGATGCCATTCCATGGTTTCCCCGCCTTGAGTTCCCCATAGTTCCATGTTTCCCTCAATTAACCCTTGTATTAAATGGACTTCTCATGGAGGTCGGAGGTTTCCCTCTGAGATCATTCTCCCATACTCCCTCCCCTCCAGTCTCCGTGATATCCTTCCTATTCCCTCCCCACCTCCTACATCTCCCAGCCTCCTAGGTAAGGTTCCCCCTGTTTGTGTAAAAATACATACATGTTGAGGCTATTATTAGCTTATCTATCTTACTGTTTCCGGTTGTATTCTAGCTTTCACAAATGAGAGAAAACATTGGGGCCTTTAGCCTCTGAGATTGGGATATTTCACTTAACATAATTTTTTCCATCTCCATCCATTTGGCTTCAAAAGCCATAATATCATTTTCTCTAATAGGTGAGTAGCATTCCATTGTATATATGTACCAAAGTTTTTGAATCTACTCGTCGAGTGAGGGGCATTCTGGTTGGTTCCATAGTCTAGCTATACTAAATTGAGCTGCTATAAACATTGATGAAGCCATATCTCTATAATATGCCAATTCTAACTCTTTTGGGAAAATACCCAGGAGTGGGATAGCTGGGTCATAAGGTGGTTCCAACCCTAATTTTTTGAAGAGTATCCACACTGCTTTCCAGAGTGGCTGAACCAGTTTGCAGTCCCACCAGCAGTGTGACGGTGTTCCTCTTTTCCCACAGCCCTCCAGCATCTGTTGTTGCTTGTATTCTTCATTTTTGCCACTCTAACAGAACTGAGGTGGAATCTCAGTGAAGTTTTGATTTGCATTTCCCTTATAGCTAATGACTTAGAGCATTTTCTCATATATTTATGGGCTTTCCGGACTTCCTCTGGTGAGAAGTTTCTTTTCAGATCTGTAGCCCATTTATTGACTGGATTATTTGTGGTTTTGGTGTTTAGCTTTTTTAGTTCTTTGTATATTCTGGATATTAGCCCTCTGTCCAAGGTGTAACAGGCAAAGGTTTTCTCCCTGTCTGTAGAGAGAACCTGCCTGTAGGTTCTCTCTTGATACTCTTGACTAAATCTTCAGCTGTGCAAAAACTTTTTAGTTTAATTGCATCCCATTCATTTATTCTTGAGTTTACTGCTTGACCCATGGGAGTTTTGTTGAGGAATGCACTGCCAACTTCTATGTCTTGTAGAGTTGACCCTACTTCTTTTTCTAGTAAATTAAAAGCTTTTAGCTTAATATCCAGATCTTTGACCCATTTAATTTTTGTGCAGGGCGAAAGGTAAGGATCCAGCTTCAGTTGTGTACACATGGCTGTCCAATTTGTCCAACACCATTTGTTGAACAGGCTGTGTTTCTTCCATACTATGCTTTTGCCCCCTTTATCAAATATCAAATAAAGATATAGGGGTTTGTCTCAGGATCTTCTATTCTGTTCCACTGATCTTTGGTTCTGTTTTGATACCAATACCATGCTGTTTTTGCTACTACAGCTCTGTGATATAATTTCATATCAGGGATTGAGATACCCCCTACTTCTTTCCTGTAATGTTTTGGCTAATGTAGGTCTCCTGTTATTCCATATGAACTTGAGAGTTGCTTTTTCTATATCTGTGAAGAATGCCATTGGTATCTTGATGGGGATTGCATTAAATCTGTAAAGGGCTTTGGGTAGAATGATTATATTGAGTCTGCCTAACCATGAGCATGGAATGTTTTTCCATCTGCTCAGGTCTTCTGTAATTTCTTTTCTTAGTGTTTGATAGTTTTCTTTGTAGAGGTCCTTAATATCCTCTGTAAGATTGATGCCCAAGTATTTCATTTTTTTTGGAGATGATGGTGAAGGGGAGAGATTTCCTGATTTCTTCTTCTGCTGATTTGTTGCTGGAGTAAAGGAAAGCTAGTGACTTACTGGTGTTGATCTTGTAGCCAGTCGCTTTGCTGAAATCGCCTATAAGCTCTAGGAGTTTTCTGGCCGATGTTATTGGGTCTTCTAGGTATAGAATCATGTCATCAGCAAAGAGATAACTTCCTCTTTTCCTATAAGAATACCTTTGATTTCATTGTCTTGCCTGATAGGTCTGGCAAGGGTTTCAAGGACTATATTGAACAAGAGTGGGGTTAGCGGACAGCCTTGTCTTGTTCCTGAATTCGGTGGAAATGCTTTCAGTTTTTCTCCATTGAGGATAATGTTGACTATAGGTCTGTCATAAATGAATAGTTAAAGTATCTTCCCTTGATCCCTATCTTTTCCAGAGTTTTGAGCATAAAGTGGTGTTGAATTTTATCAAATGCCTTCTCTGGGTCAATTGAGATGATTACACGGTTTTTGTTTTTAATTCTGTTTATGTGGTGAATTACATTTATTGATTTGTGTATGTTGAACCAGCCTTGTTTTCCTGGAATGAAGCCCACTTGATCAATGATGTATTATCTTTTTAATGTGCTTTTGTATCCGATTAGCTAAAATTTTATTAAGGATTTTTGCATCAATGTTCATCAGGGAAATTGGTCTGTAGTTTTCTTTTCTTGACATGTCTTTGTTGGGTTTTGGTATCAGTGTAATATTTGCTTCATAAAAAGTGTTTGGGAGAGCTCTCACCCTTTCAATTTCATGGAAGAGCTTATAGAGGATTGGTGTTAACTCTTCTGTGAAAATTTGGTAGAATTCTGCTGTATATCCATCCGGACCCGGACTTTTCTGTTTTAGAAGAGCTTTGATTGCTGCTTCAATTTCACTATCTGATGTACTTTGGTTTGGATTTTCAATGTCCTCTGGTGTTAATGTGGGGATGTCGTACGTGGCCAAGTATCTGTCCATATCCTCTAGATTATTAAACTTGGCAGAACATAAATTTTCAAAATAAGTTCTGATAATCTTCTGGATTTTGGTTGAGTCTGTGGTGATATCTCCATTTTCGTCTTTGATTTTGTTAATTTGCTTGACTTCGTTCCTACTTTTGGTGAGGTTGACAAGGGGCTTATCTTGTTTATTTTTTCAAGAACCAACTCTGTTTTGTTGATAATTTGTCCACAATGCCCATTTCATTGATGTAGAAATAGAGGAAGAAATTATAGCATTACAGAACAGAAATTAGAGAATTTGTCCCAGTTCTCTTGGCTAGAAATTGAAAAGCATGGATTGAAATCCAGATCCAGAGCCCATGGTCTGACTCACTCAATTCTGACTTAACAAAAAACACTGACTATGTGCCAGCCCAGTGTGCTCAAGCCTTTCCAAATGTGATCTTTGTTTCATCATCTCAATAACCCTTTGTGATGAGAATGACTGTCTCCATTTTACAGATTTCCAAAGCAAGGCTCAGAGAAGGTGAGAGACTTTCCCAAAACCTACATGGCTAGTGAGTTAAAAATTTGAATTTTAAAGATTGTTCAATATCTCTGGCCATCAGGGTCATGCAAATCCAAATTACACTGAAATTTCATGTTATTCCACTTAAAATGGCAATCATTAAGAAAACAAGTAATAATGCTGGTAAGGGTTCATGAAAAGGGAACTCTTATGCACTGCTGGTGAAAATGTAAATCAGTACAGCTACTATGGAAATGTAAGTACAATGGTTCCTCAAAAGAATAGGAATGGAACCATCGTATGATCCAGCTATACAACTTCTTAGTATCTGTCCAAAAGAACTAAAGTTAGCATACTATAGAGATACACACATGGCCATATTTATTAACAACCCAATTCACAAGAGCTAAGTCATGAAATAAATCTAGGTGTCCATCAACAGATAAATGGATAAAGAAAATGTGGTACATATACACAATGGAGTTTTATTCAGCCATAAAGAATGAAACTGTACCATTTTCATAAAAATGGATAGGAATGGAGAGCATCACGTCAAACAAAATAAACTTAGAAAGTCAAAGGTCATGTTTTCTTTCATATGAGGAAGCTAGAGTGGGAAAGTGGGGGTCGGGGGAATCTCATATAAAGGGGATTCAGGAAAGACAGGAGCAGAAGGAAAGGGGAGGTAATAGAGAATTAAATTTACCAAATATGCTATACACATATATGAATATGCCACAATGACAGTCACTACTCTATACAATTATTATGCAACAATAAAAAACTTTAAAACAAAGAATTGGATTTTAAGTAGTACACTTGACTCCAAAGTCATGTTCTTCTGACAGCCTATACCCCAATTATAGGCACTATATTTCAAGGCAGAATAAAGGTTAAAAAACTAATAATCAGTCAAGGTTTGTAGGAGAACTTCACAAAATTTTAAAAATGAAAAATGTAACTTCTAAGAAAACTTTGCCTAACCCAAGATATCATAGATTTTGTTTTACCTGTTACATGTACATCTCTGATCCTTCCCCACCCTACCGTCCAATACTGGGCATGGAACCCTGGGCCTTATACACACTAGGTAAGTGCTGAACCACTGAGCAACATCCCAACCATTAACCCTTACTTTTTTTTTTTTCAGTATGGTGTGAGGTAAAGATCTAAGTTCACCATTTTGCATGTGAATATCCAACTGTCCCAGCATTGTTTATCCAAAAGTCTATCCTCTTCCACAATGAAGTACCCAGATACCTTTGTAAAAAATTAATTGGCGGGCTGCAGAGGTGGCTCAGTGGTAGGGCACTTTCCTGGCATGCATAAGGACCTGGTTTTGAACCCCAGAACCACATATACAACTATATGTCAAAAAAACAAAACCAGATGAAAAATTCAGTTGCACTGTCATACACCTGTCTTTATGTCAGTATCACAGTCTTAATTACGACAGCTACATGGTAAAGCTTCAAAATTTGGAAGTGTAAGTTCTTCAACTTCATTATTTTGCAAAAAACATTTTAATTATTCTGATTAATCTGAATTTTACATATAAAATACCTCGCCAATTTCTTTATACAAAAGCCTCTTAGAATTTTTGATAAGGGTTGCTTTGAATCTACAGATCAACTTTGAAGGATCTCCAACAGAACAGCACTGAATCCTCCAATCCATGAACATGCCACACCATTTGTTTAGATTTTCTTTCTGCACTCTGGTAATTTTCACTGAGCACAATCTGCACTTATTTTTTTGAGAGGAGGACAGTGAGAGAGAGAGATGGAGAGAGTTAATTTTTATTGAGTTTTTCACATGGCTTTCGTTGCTCTGACACTTAAGTGTGTACGTGGGTGCTGGGGTTTGAACCCCTGTAGTTGCGCATGCCAGGCAAGTGCCGTAACCATAGAGCCACCGCTCCAGCCCCAACACTCATTTTTTTCCAAATATTTTATTCGTCTCCAGGCCATTGGGAAGAGAATTTTTTCTTGAAATAAAATGTTGCATGTGTGGGGATCAAAATCAGGGCCTTGCGCATGCTGAAGACATTATACCACTGAGATACATTTCCCAACCCTCAGAACTGTTTTCTTGGTTTCATTTTGATTGTCAATGCTAGTATACAAGAATGCAATTGATTTTTATATATAACTCTTCAAGATTGCCACTCTGATAGACTCATTTAGTACTTCTAGTAGTTTATGGATACTTTAGGATTATCTGCATACAGGATTTATGTTGTCTAAGAATAAGAACTGTGTTACATTTTCCTTTCTAATCTAGATGCATTTTTTTATCGTCGTGAATTATTGCACTGGCTAGAACCTCTAATGCAATGTTGGATGGAAGTGGTTGGAGTTGACATCCTACCCCTGGTGTCAATTAGAGGGAAGGCATTCAGTCTTTCCACATTAAGAATCACATCAGCAGGGCTGGAGTGGTGGCTTGCTGGTTTCAGCACTTGCTTAGCATGCACGAGGACACATGTTTGAACCCCAGCACCATGTACAGAGCAACAAAACCACATGAAAAACTAAAATATATAATTCTCTTTCTCTCTCTGCCCCTCTCTCTTAAAAAAAAAAATAAATCACATCAGCTCTAGAATTTTTTTGCTAATGCTCTTTATCATGCTAAGGAAGTTTCCTTCTATTCCTAGTTTGTTGAGAGTTTTTATAGGGGTATGAGACCCTTGCCAAATATTTAGTATCAAGCAAGTAATTATCTATTACTTTATTAATGTGGCATATTATATTCATTCATTTTCTGATGTTATATTAACTTTGAATTCCTGAAACAAATCCCACAGCTTTGTAATTTGTTCTAAAATTGCTTTGCTTTTTAAATTAAGAGAAAAGTAAACATTTACCTAGTTACAAGTACTCTATTTCTTTGCATAGATTTGTCTTTACCATCTGTCAGCACTTCCTTTCAGCCTGAAGGGTTTCCCTTAGTATTTCTTGTAAAGCAAATCAACTCACTATAGAACTTGTCCTTTTTTGAGGGTGTCTTCATTTTGCCTCATTTTTGAAACATAGTATCATGATATATAAAATTCTTGGTCAATTTTATTTTAGAACTTCAAATACGTCAACCGATTGCCTTCAGTCTTCCATTGTTTCTGAAGAGAATCTGCTAATCTTGACGTCATTACTCTGTATAGGGTGAGGTATTTTTCATTCCACATCTTCGTCTTTCAACTGTTTGACTGTAATGTGAGTAGGTGTGAATCTGTGTTGATTCTATTTGGATAGTATGTCTTGGATATATAAATATTTTCCATGAAATTTGAGGAATTTCACCAACTAACTCTTCAAATATATTTGTATCATTTTCTTCCCTTTTGGGACTCCTATTATAAGTAAGTTGGTAGACTTGATGCTATCTCCCAAGTCTTCGTTTCTGTTCATTTTTCTTAGTTACTTTCAGTTCATGTTAGATAATCTCTATTGATCTTCATTTACACTGATTCTTTCATCTGCCAGCTCAAATCTGCTGTCAAGCCCTTCTAATGAGTTTAGTATTGCCCAACTCCAGATATTTAGTTATTATTTTCTTTTATTGGTATTCTCTATCTGTTGAGTAATTACTGTGATACTTTCCTTCATTTCTTTAAACACGGCTTTCTGCTGTTCTTTGAATACATTTTTTCAGTACTTGTCTGCCAGGTCCAACATGTGGGTTCCCTCAGAGATCATTTCTATTGACTATTTTCTTTCCCCTATGCATGGATCACACTTCCTTCTTTCTGTTTAACTTTTTGTTAAAGTCTTACATAATATATGCGCTTCAGTGACTCTCAATTCTAACCCTTCCTTTGGAGCTGTTTTTGTTTAGGTTTAGTGAAATACTTGCACTAACTTTATAGTCTTATCACTCCTGCAGTGTGTGGTCACTGATATTTTTGCTCATTTTTTAATTGTTTTTCTTTTAAAATCTGGCTTCATCCTGTTTAGGAGTCAGCCAGAAATGATTAATCAGAAATTAAAATTAAGCATTTTAAACCAGTAAGCTTCCACCCTTTGCCAATGGATCTGTATGTGGGTTAAAGAACACAATCAAAGATTAGACAGCTTAGAAGTATGAACTGGCTTCTATTTTCTGCTGAACTTCTCATGTCTCCTTGGCACACATGCTAGGCCTCAAATCAGCAAGGGAGGTCAAGTAGATAGACCTCTCTGATCTCCCTCGAGCCTCCACACAGCCTTGCCTCTATGCACTGCCTTTCAGACCATCAGGAATACACGTGACCTTATCAAAGCTCATTGTGTTTTTCTTCATTCTCTGGATTCCCTGTTATATTTCTAGCTTGTCAGTTTATCTGCTGCTTACCACAATTAGTCCTACAAACCTCAGACTATTTGCAGAATATGTCTTCTCTGATACTTTTCCCCTGAGATCACTATACTTTTTATCAAAACCTTTTGGTACACACTCTATTTCAAATCAATTTCGACCTCACTAGCCACAGAGTTCCTCCCTCCACCCTTCCCACAGCCTAGCCTGCCTAGGATTACCCCACACATGCAAACAGGAGGAGGAGGGTGAGATGATAGAAGCAGCCCCAGGACCATACCACAGATGTCTACTGTTCATAACCAAGGTGCAATAGTTTTTCTTCAATAAATACTATCCATTTTTCATATAACTTTGGTTGATTTCCAGAGTCTTGCCTTGTTGATTTTTTTTACCACCTCACCTAATTTTATCATTGCTTTTGGGAGGAGAGGATTTCCTAACCTCCTTACTCCACCATTCCAAAACTCCTGACATTCCCACCCTCAGGCACATTTCTTAAGTTTACTTTAGGCCAGTAATACTACCAACTATTTATTCAAAATTGACTTCATTTTAATTGAAAATCTAATCTTTCTCCAAAAGCCATTAATGGCTCTATCAGCATCTTGAAAGCATTAGGGGGCCTTACAGTAAGCCATCTTGCTGAATATAAACCACATGTTCCACCCTAGACTTCAGGCCTCACTGAAATGGGGCATCTACCTGTAGATACCTGCACAGTGCCTCAAGGTACTCATGAGTGAGTAGGACAGGGTTTTTCTGGCCTTCTGTGATGGATGAAGTGTTAAGAAAACAAGTTCCCCTAAGCTCAAAGCTGCAGCATGTGATTCCTGATACCCAACAATATAGTTGATATAGTTGAAACCACATTATTTTTCAGCCTAACTTCCTCCATCCAGCACTTATTACAAAAAAAAAAAAAAAAAATCAAGTCCATGAAAAACCTCAGAATTCCACATGACAAACTGTTCACACACCAGTAAAGCCCTTCAGGGCCAGAATGTCATGTGGATAATTGGCAAGAACCTTTTTAACAGAGATTCCATGCTATAATGTGTCCTTTAAAAAAAATTATCTAAATCTAAAGCTGAGCATCAAGTAATTACATTCTCAGTCTTTCCAATTGCACAGTGTTTTGAAAATGTCACAAATTACAACCAAATGCTGTTGAAGCACATTTTATTGGTGGTTTTCTGGACCCCAGAAAAGGTGCTGGTCATGAGTAGAAAGGAAAAAGTTTGAATATTTTTCTCACAGAACTAATGTAAGCAGAGCATACAGACAAAATATAGATGACACCCTGAAATACACGTATTTATTGACATTGGTCTTTGGTTTTTTCCCCCTCCCTTTAAAAAGAAAAATGAGTATCTGGCCATAAAACATGAAGGTGGTTATGAGACTTACTAAAGCAGCAAATTTTCACAAGTCAGTCTGTCATCCAAGGGGCAATGCACCAAAAGCTAAGGCTAGGGCATGGCCCCTCACACATACATGAAGTGCATCAAGACTGACCAAGGCCAAAGTATAGGCCTTAGGCCTTCCCCAGACCTCATTCTGCCCCTGGCCAGAACCTACAGGGTAACTGGATAGGGAGAACTTGTACATATCTATTACCACGCACTGTCACCTGGAGCCCTTGCAAACAATGGTTCAGAACCATTCATTCACTTATTCCTTCACTTGACAAAACTTTGAGCTCCATTCCCTGTTCAGTTTTGGAAGCCATGATACCATTGGGCAATAATAGAACAAATGCATTAAATTAATGAAACAAAAGTATTTGCTAAAAAAAAAAAAAAAAAAAAAAGGTATTTGCTATAGCTTGAATGTCTCCCAAAATTCATATAGTGAAACTTAACCTTTATTGAGATAATATTAAAAGATGGGGCATTTGGGGGACTGAATAGATCATGAGAGATCTTCCTCATGAATGGATTAGTGTCTTATAACAGGACTGGAGAAAACTAGTACAGGCTGCTGCCTTTTTTTTTTTTTTTCTTTTCACCTTTTACCACGTGAGGTGCCATCACAGAAGCAGAGACCAGGCCCTAACATGCTGGCCTTGATATTGTACTTCCCAGTCTCCAAAATTGTAAGAGGAAAAAAATTTGATTTATAATTACCCAGTTTCAGGTTTGTTGTTATAGCAGCGCAATCAGACCAAGATAGTCTTATTTAAAACAAACTATTAAGACATATAGGTTCCAAACAAGCACCTGTAAGTCAAATAGGCTTCCTTTAGATACATAATGGTTTTAAAACCTGAATCTTAGAGGAAGGCTATGAAATCCAATCTCAAGTTCACATGTACCCAGAACACAAAAACCTTGACCATCTGTACATACCTGGTCCTAAGTAATCCAGTTCATGCTGGAATGTTACTTGCTTATTAATTCTGTTTAAACAGGCAAACAGTTAACAGGTATCAGAAATTTAAGAAAAATAATATTTTCTCAGTTTTGATTTTAGCAGTAAGGAAATCTCATCTATGATTTAGTTTCAACAGCAGAATACTATTCCATGGTTTTCAGAGGACAATTCGAGACATAGGAAGGGATTTAGGAAAGCTAGACGTTGAAGAGATTAAACACGAGTATTGGGTTAGTTTTGTGGGTGTATATGTGGTTATTTTACGAGATGAGTAGCTTGCTGAGGAGGAGTAGGGAGGGCTTTCCTTTAATACCCTTGCACTTACTCCCTTCTTGCTGACCCCTACAGCAAGCAAGGCCCATTGCTTATTCCCAGACCTCTTCCTGCACCTAGGGCAAGGTGGAGGAGAGCAGGCAGTTACTCTGAGGAGCCGCTAGCTTCACCAAGATGTGTAAACCAAGGGGACTCACAAAGAGGGAATAGATGACAGGAGAGTTTGGAGTTGAATGTGTCCCGTTAGGGTCCCTTACTCCCTCTCCTGCTTTGGAGACAAGCGCTTGCTCCAGTTTCATTCTTCCATCCCACAAGCTCCATGTTGAGGGAGAACACAACCTGTAAAGGCAAGTGTTGCCACGCTGTGTGCCTAGTTGCATTAATTCCTTCATAAATACCTACTATGGTGCCTGGTATGAGGGGCCAATGGCCAAGAAAGCAACAGAGAGACACTTGCCCCTTGGAGCTTTCAATCTGGCCAAGGAGACAAATGTTACCTAAAACAAGACTGCACAATGAGTTCACTACAAGATCAGGAGGCAGGGAACCCTTAGCACATGTAGCTGCCATCAGAGGGGGCCATCTGGAAAGGCCTCTGAGTACTTGCTTCAGCCACCAGCTAAAGCAATGAGTGCTCGGCCTGTGCTAAGTGTCCCGAGCAGAAAAGAAGGGGAGGAAGGGAAGAAAACGAGAGCTCCGAGGCTGGAGCAGAGGGGCTTGGGGAATCGGGGCCAGAACCTACAAAGCATCAAGTGGAGTCAGTAAACATTTGGGACTTAATCCTAAGAACTGTAATCATTATTAGATGGGTGTTAAAGAAGATTTCAGGTAAAGTACCATTTTAAAAAGACCTCCCTTCTTCTTTCCTGTGAAAATTGTTAAGAGCTGATCGATTGCCCAGGATCGGGGCTTTGCCAGGAAGAAGCAACAAAAGGACAGAAGAGAGAGAGAGCTGGGGGCAGTGGCAAGGGGTGGGCTGCAGACAGGGAACAGGCTACATGGAAAGGAGCAGATGCAGCAGGGGCTAATGGTGAAAGAGAAGGTTGAGCCATCAACAGATCAGAGGTCCCAGAAAGGCCAGGTTCTATCTCAGCGGAGTGGATGAGACAACCAGCCAGGACAGGCTACTGCGTGCATGGAGGCTCCAGAGATGGGGTCTCTTCAGGGGATGATATCATGCAGAATGCAGGGTGACAGAAGGTAGAGGAAGGCATTAAGGACACAGTCCAGGTTGCAAAGAGGCCCATGCCAGTCCATCCCTGAATCTCAGTTCCTAGAAGCAGCAGAGAAATCAACCACATGCGGCGGCCTGCAGAATGAGAAGGTTCCGAGCTCCTTTAGGAAGACTGTTACATCCCTCCAGCCTCTCCACCTCCACTGCCACATCTGGCCTAAATGCTTGGCCTGACCAAATCCAAGCAGCCCTATCACAGCCCCTCAGAAGTCCATAGGCATTTCAGCTTCACACGCCTTGCCAGGGTGACAGTGTGCCTCGCAAGCATGAAAGTTACTGATTACAATCCCGGCCTCCATTCCCTGGGTTCAGTCTGTGGCTGTGCTGCAGAGTGAGCAACTGCTGCACCTGTGGCCCAACACACAGGTCTGCACATCATCTCTCTCCTACTAGACCAGGAGGTCATCATGCTTCTTCCCAGTTCCAAGAGCCATGCCTGGTATGGAACAGATACTCAATAAAGCACGCACATTTCACAAAAAGCTGGAACGACTTCACCAAAGAAATGAAAAATGTTTGAGAAAATGGATATGCTCACTCTGATTGGAACTTTACCCATGTCTTTCAGAAACATCACATCAAGCCCCATAAATTGTTATGTGTAGATTGAAAATTAAAAATATTTTTAATGAACCAATCCCATTTACATAAGGTTCAAAAATAATTTAAGGTGCTTAAAAGCTAACTAGCTTAATGGTTACATTTCGTTTGGAGAGGCAACTGAAAGGGAAGAGTAGCCATGTGATATTCCTTGATCTGGGAGCTGTATTTTATTTAGTCAAAATTCACTGCTCTGTATGATTACGTTTCATATACTTTTCTGCATATATGTTACATGTCAATAGTAGGTAGCTGAATGAAACCATTGGTCAACAGCAGTAGAACCAAGCTTAGTTTATATTTGAAATGCTTCCCCATTGAAAGATTTAAACAGCAAACTAATGCAGGGGTAGGCAAATATTTTCTACAAACCCTGCAGCCTACAGGGTCTCTGTCATGACTGCTCACCTTTGCCACCACAGCACAGAGGTAGTCATGAATAATTCATGAAGAGTATAGGTGTGTCAATAAAACATACTTAGGAATTGATCTCTGAGTATCATGTGATGTTCACACTTCCTGAAATAATAAGCTTTTGATGTTTTCCCAATCATTTAAAAAACTTCAAAACCATTCTTAATCCTCCAGATACATAAAATCAGACTGCTGGTCAGATTTCATCTACAGGAAGCAGTTTGACTCTTGCTTTAAGGGGACATGTGTATAAAACACTTTTTCCACCCTGCACACAATCTCAACCCACCCTTCCCCCTACCCTGCTCCTCCACCAATCCCCCACACCTTTGTAAGTAGGCAGACACTCCATCTTGTCACCACATGGATATTTACTGTCCCGGGGTTTGATGGGGTCCACTCGACAGACAGAGTAGGGGTTGTAATCTTGTTTATAAGTCGTGAGTAAATCCATATTCTCTTCACTTGGGATGAATGGATTGGGCTGGTGGACTTTCACTGGTACCACTTTGTGAGGCCCAAAATCTCTCCTGGAAAGAAAATAAATACATGTCATTGGGGTCATTACCTTGGAATAAGACCTGTGTTTTCCATTCAAACCACCTCTACAAATATATGTTGAGAAGTGGTTTCCTACTCTGTCTCAATTCCCCATTTGAAGAAAGTCACCTCCATTTCCTTCTCACCCAAGCCAGACACCTGGATGTCATCCCTGGAGCCCTCCCCTCAAGGCCCCACGGTCCATTATCCACGAGGCGCACATCCCCCTCCACCACCTCAGTTTTTCTTCCCCTCCTCAGTTGGTTTGGATCCTGACTGATTCTCACTTGGATCATGTGACAGCTTCCTCCTAACTAATCTCAGCTTCCTCCTCCATTCTGGCCACCTCCACTTTCATCCCCAGCTTAAAAAATAATCATCATCGGGAGGGATAAGGGTGGGTAATTGGGGGGGCACTCCTGGGGGTAAATGTAATATCCAGAATCTGTAAACATTTTATATTATTTTGTTAAAAACTTGTATGGTTGTTCAAAAATTAAAAAAAATAATCATCATCTTCCAGATAACACCCAACTTTCTAGAATGATTTATAAGCTGTGCTGGACTGGTCCCCTGCCTTACTCCTCGCCCTCCTCTCCCTGCTCCACCGCACCTGCCCACACTGCGCTCTACACCTAAGGAACTGCTGAAAGAGCTCCCTCTAGCCTGCTCCCTCCAAGCCCTTCACTGTGGGGCTAACTCCTATTTTTCAGGTACTCCCACCTTTTCCACTGTGATCCCAATAGCTTCTCCTGCCAACATTTACCTCTTCCTCTACTTGACTTTACAGAAAATGCATAAGAGAAAAAAAATTCAACGATTGAAGACAACGTTTTTGTTTCTTTGTTCTCTGATATCAGTGCCCCCATTATTTCAGGGAGTATGAAAACAGTAGGCTCAAAAGGCAGGATGGTTTTCACTGACCAAAAGCAGTGCCTTCCCAAAGCACCACCCTGGCAACACCCAGCTTAGCTTGGGCTTGTGCTGCCCCTCGGGACAGTCTCAACTTTTTCAATACTATTTCCTCCCCGCCCCCGCACCCCTAAAAGGCTTCCATTTTATACACCAGACTGCTTTCGCCTGGAATCCATTCATCCAACTGGACAAGGGGAAGGCAGACTTTCCCTGGTGGTGCTTGCCAGAACAGCCCCCACACCAAGAGCAGAGGAAGGTTTCCGGACAGGAAAACATTAGGCCCAAACACCAATAAAACCTACTTCCCGGCTAAAATCTGGAGCAGCATTACTGAGCCATGCTTGACTAGCAAAGGTAACACATTCCGCTGTAGCCTGTCTTGCATGAATTACAGGGTTGTCAATAAACCCAAACCAGGTCCTCAAAATGCTTGGACCGATAGGAGGAGGGAGTTAGGAAGCAGGAGAATTAGTTTCTCTTGGGGATCTGAAGGGGGAAATAGGAGATGCTTCAGTTGAACTCCCATACTACCCTCCAGGTAGATCTTAAAATATATCTCAGGGGCAGGTTCAGGGCCTACAGCTTGGACTGCTTTACTGTTGGCTAATAACAACAGGAAACTGAGTGACCTGAGGTACCTGGAGTGGACTGTGTGAACTTGGGCTTACAGAAGGAATCAGCTAAACAAGAAGCCAAGATCAGCTGCACACTTCTATCCTTCTTGTGAACAAGTACCTCACCCTGGAGTCTGTTCAGACAGAACTGAATCAAGGGCAGCAGGGTAAGGAAGGTAAAGATTTAGGCTGCAGAAATAGATGGAAATGGTGCCAGGTGCAGTGGTGCACACCTGTTCGTCCCAGCAATTCAGAGACTGAGGTAGGAGGATCACAAGCTCAAAGCCAGCCTCAGTGACTTAGCGAGGCCCTAAGCAACTTAGCTAGACCCTGTCTCAAAATAAAAAAGAAAAAGGGCTGTAGCTCAGTGTAGATGTAGCTCAGTGGTTAAGTGCCCCTGGGTTCAATCCCTATACCAAAGAAAAACATAAAAAGAAATAGAAGGAAATGATCAAAAATAAGTTAACTGAAAAGTTAACTGTCCAAAAGTTTATGTTCTGAAAGGAATACCTCCAAGGAAAGTTGAGCTCTCCCCACTGTCAAAAGGGATGCAGTGAGCTTTTAAGGCCTGAAACTGTATCCCTAAACCTTCAAAAGCCCATGTTCACTTGGCTACTATCCAAGCCCACAGACATCTTCACTTCCAAGGAATATCAGGAGCTACCAAAGGCAAGCAGCGAGGAACAAAGCCAGATGCCCAGGCTAGGCTACCAGCAGAGCCCTCCTTCCCCAGAGGACCCAGGAAGTACTTTCCAGGCATGGACCTACCACACCAGGCCTAGGACAAGGCCACGGCATCATCTTCTGCTCTTATTCCTACCAAGGAAGCAATTTCCTCTCAAGATGCTCCAAGAATCTTTACTCAAGGGCACCAGGCTCTCTACCAGTTGAAGCACAGTTACTGCCCCTAGCTCCTGCAGCTTCCACAGGAAAAGAGCAAGTGAATGCTAACAAACCTGCCCGCTAGCCTACAGACTAGCCTGAGGTTGGTTTCTTGGAGACAGAAGCAGATTGAGTAAAATCCTCGCTCACCACATTTAGGGAAAGAAATTATTAGTCCAGTTCAGTACAAAATCCAAGTCCCTTTGTAAATGTGCATCTATGGTTGAACTCACTGATCAGCTTTAACTAAGGCAAACAGTTACAGGTGTTGAGGGGAGAAGTTATTTATTTCCAAGAGAGGACAAATTTTAAAATCTAATGTTTGATTCATTTAGATCTTACCCCAAAACAGTTTATTGTGTTTTATAAGTAAATTGGATCAAAATTTATGTTTCCTTGTTATATTTTATGTTGAGAACATTCAGTGAAACCTATCATTAACCACAACATAAATGCATATCCCCAATCACACATAATCTCAAAGACTTTAAGTTCATATAAAAGAAAAGTCTTTATTTTATTCTTCCCAGAACTTGCTCAAATTTAGTAGGTTTTTTTTTGTTGTTGTTGCTGTTCCAAAAAATGCTGGATATCCCCTTTCTTTTTGTGGTATATTCTCCAGTGCCTGTGCCCACTGTGACTATGAACCAAGGGGAAAAATTTGCTGAAAGATCTGAGTTTCTTTGCGGTAAGTAGCTATAAAAGCTATAGAGTATGGAAGGCTAAGAGTTAAGCAAAGGTTAAAGTGGCCCTGCTGGGGAAGTCCTAACAACTTGACTTCAACTCATTTGGCAAAGCTAAAGAAAGTTGTTTGACAAGACTCTGACAAAAGGAAAGAGGAAATAGCATGACAACTACCTAGGGTCACGAATATAGAAGTGGGAAATGATGATTTCTGCCTTGACAAATGGTTCATGTAACACCTTTTTTAAAAATAAATCTATTTTTAATGTTTCTGCAAATTTCAGAATGTGTTATAGTGTTAAGGAATCCCTCACATCAAAATGGAGTCCACTCCGATACCCTGTGGATGTACTCCTTGCCCTGTCCTATCTCCTTTCTGTCAATATTCAAGCCTTTCCATTCTATTCCATCTTAAAGAAAATAAACTATGACATAACCCTCACTAGATTCCATTCTTCTTCTCCTCCGCTCTCTGCTAGAAAGCATTGTCCACAGGTGGTCTACAACATGCCTGTCCCACCTCCCACTCATGCCCCAGCCGTCAATCTGATGCTATTCCTCCCATACACCAAAGCCACCAAGTATCACTTATTTCCAGGTCCATCCCTGTTTCTCATCCTTTTCCTACCATGCCCACTTCAAGACATCTAGCCTCTCATTCTTTTTAATACACCCTTCCTAGACTTCTTGTGATTCCATTTGTCATGGTTTATCATCTTCTTCAGTCTCCTCTGGGGGTTTTCCTCTGGATTAGTTGATTTATTTCATTATTTCCACATGTGATTTTACAAACTTTCCTGGGGTCAAAAAGCACCCCCTTCTAAGGAAGCCAACATGGCACCCAGACAAGCTGGAGCCCTTCCCATACCACTGAGAAAAAAATCCCTTGGCTGACTCATAGTGCTTGATTCTTGGCCCTGATCCTAGCTGGACATACTGAGTCTTTTTATCTTCAGTGAAACAGATGGTATTCCATACATGCCCTCTAGGATTCAAATTATATAGCACCTATCTCCTCCCTCTACCCTCAACTCCTCAAAAGCTACTACTGAGACAGAAGCTAACATCTGTCACCACTTCATGTAAGCTCTGGGGAAAAAAAATCTCAAACTACCTGAAAGCACTGAAAAGTGATCAAAATAGGCAGATTCTGGAAGAGAGCCAACAGGTGGGAAAAGGAACTGGCTCTGGAGGAGTCTTCACTAGTTAAGTCCCGTTAACTGTTTATGATGCAAATCTCCCAGCCTGAAGGCAGGATCCAGTTGCGCCAAGCCAGGCAACTAAAAGCCAAGTGTTTCTTTATTCTATTGACTAAAGACCAAGAGGATCAAATTTGAGGCAATGATGAATGCTTGAAAATAAAGAAGAGATCCTGAAAAGGAGAAAACCAAAGAGAGGAAAAGACAAAATTCTGTAATCAACTGAGCCCAAATCTCTGCCTGATCCCATTTGCACAGGGCAGTCTTTAAGAACCACACTCAGGACAGAGGACCCAACTGAGATTTGAGCTTCCACCCAAAACAGGGTTTCTTACTTTGAGTCAAGTTACCTGCCTGATAAACAAGTAAACAAAAATGCTCTTCAGAGGAATGTTTTAAAAAAGGAAAAATCCAGTCTCCATAACACAAGGATCACAAATTTAATCAAGCATGACATCAAAGATAATTCAAAGGCTCTGAAATTAATTCCAGGGCTGAGTTTACATGTTCATTCATTCCCAGGCCCAACCTATCAATGGGAATAAATATATCCCCAGTGGAATAGCCCTGAGTAGGGGACTAGACTGTCTTTGAACAGAAAATGTATAAAAATCCAGCGAGTTGGGAAACACTGGAGCCCACAACCAAGTTTCTTGCTTTTTTCCTGAATTTTGGAAAATACCACCAAATGCCCTTTCCTTCAGTGCTTCCCTCTCTTACTTTTCCTTAATTTATTAAGAAATATTATCAATAAATCAAAAAGTCTATGCTACCAACTTCCTGTCCTCTGCCTTTCAGCAAAACCATCCATCAGAACCCAATTCGATTGCCCACTCTACCCATGATCCTCCCTTCATTTTAGGATAAAATCTAACACCACTGAAGACTCCCCTCTTTTCTTCTGTAACTATTCTTTTTCCTCATCTTTAGGGAACTGGCTTAGTTCACAGAACGTCCCAAGAGGGGCCCAAGTGTTTTACATAGTGACATGCCTAAGGGGAAATGAAGCTTGAAGTGCAAACCTCTTGTTCATAAATTGATCTAAGATCTAGCTGAACTGAAGGTAAACCCTATGCGAGAACAACCAACGGCTTCAAGAAACCATTTCATAGTAAGGGCTGGAAATCTCAAGCATGCCCCTTCTGGCACCTGCCATAAATCCCCAAGATTTACAGTAAGTTGTGAGCTGCTGCAACGTGCCTCATGCTGGGATGATAACCTTTCCAGAAACCAGGTGTTTTTTGCGTCTGGGCTTAATCACCAAGCCCTAGGACACATGACTCTATCATTCAGCAGGTGGGAGCCCCTCGTCCAGCCTCAGAAACTAAGCAGACTCAGCCTTTAGAGAGCAAAGTGGGTGGAATGCTGTGGAAATAGGGATCCTAGGAGCAGAGGGTAACAATCTGTTCCGATCCAGGAGTGTGTAGGCACAGGGATGACCCATTCCTGCTCCCCAGAAGCCTTTAGTGGAGCAACCAGATAACAACTTCCCTGCATTTCCAGAAAGTAGCATAGATTTGCTTTCAGTTCATGAAAACTAGTGCCCAGCGTGGAAGGCATAGGGTTAAGAAATAAGGAAATTAAGGGACAAGGGAGAGAAGAGATGCTCTCTGCTCCTTTCTTCCTGGCTTCTTTTTCTGGGGTAGGAAATAGAGACCCATATACTGCCTCTTTTTTTTTTTTTTTTTTTTTTTAAGAGAGGGACAGAAATAAAAAAAAGAGAGAGAGAGAGAGGGACAGTAATAGAGAAAGGATCAGTTTTATTTAGCCTTTCATGTGGCTTTCATTGCTCTGACACTTCGTCACATACGTGACACTGGAGTTCAAACCCACATTCTCTCGCATGCTAGGCAAGGGCCGTACCCAATGAGCCACCACTCCAGCCACCACTTTAAGTATTTATGATCATTAATAACCTGTTTTAGAAATTCTTTCAGTAACTTCACTCCTTCCCCTTAGCTTCATCTTAATGTAAGTTATATTTATTATTTCTTTGGCTCTGGGAACAGCACGGGGCCTTCTGGATAATGTGTTTATTATTATAAGTGACACAAGGTGGGAATAATTTAGGACAAGTCAGAGGCTAAGTTCTGGTCTGCAAAGCACCATCAGCAGGATATGTGGGGTACATTTGGGGGCCTGAAAGCTAGGTAATGGGGCAGGAGTTCTGCCCTAGAATGAGGGTTTGTCTTTGTTACCCTAAGCTTTGGGCAACAAAGAGCATCTCCCAACAACCAACCCCCAAAGCACCCTTATACTTTCCGGGCAGGAAATAGATTCCTAACGTAACAATATCTGAAGCTGATAACTTTACATTGCACAGGGAGTTCTTGGAGCAGAATATGTTTATAAGGCATCCATCAACACTAACTCATCCTTTTCTAGCAACTGATGTCTCTCACATGTGCCTAAGACTCTTCACTGGAGTTGCCCAGGGTTCTTAAAAGGTAGAACAATAATGCTCAGGAATGGCCCATCTCTCTTGATAGGGTATTAGTATTATTATTATTATTTTAGTTGTAGATGGGAAATATATTTTATTTATTTTTATGTGGTTCTGAGAATCAAACCCAATGCCTCACATGCACGAGGCAAGCACTCTACTCTTAGCCACATCCCCAGGCCCTTGATGTGGTTTTCAAATCCTTAGAGATGCTATTTTCTTGGAAAAATGAAGCCTAAACTGTAAGATTTTTAGTGTTTAGTATATAGTTTAGGTTATAGTTTGAAAAGGCTATTCTTTTAATGCATCAGGACCCAGATACATTGTGCTTAAATGAAATTATTTAAGATTTATGCTTAGCATTAACCTGATCCAGGCTGAGCCTCAGGCAAGACCTCCACTATCTCCCACTCTCAAGCTGCCCCTGTCCAGTGGTTACCACCAGGCTCAGAAATCCCTTGGCTTATATCCAATCAGTGGCTCGCATTAGACACCAAGCCTGTCTGCAATTAGCATACTTGTGTCTGCAGGAAGGAAGAGAACATTAAGAGTGCCAGACACGGTGCTGGGAGCAGGGGGTTGTATAGTGTTATTATCTTCATGAAACAGTTGCAGAGCTAGAATCAGAGAGATGAAATAATTTGCATAAGTCACTGGCTAGTAAGTAGTAGAGATGGAGTTTGAACCCCTGTTTGCCTCACTCCCAAGCTGCCTTACTGGAGATAAGCATGATAGGTAGGAAGCAGTATGCTACATGGTCAACAGCATGCCTGTCATGTAAGGTGCTTGTCCAACTGATGGTGCTGCCTCGTGGTGCAGTCCTAGGCAGGTTGCTTACTGCTTGTGCCTCAGTATCCCCACCTGTGTAATGGGAATAATATTAGTACTGACCTCAAAAGATTGTGAGGGTGAAATGAATACATATCCTCTAGAACACTCTTGTAATAATTTGTTAAATGCGTTTTTTAAATAAAATAAATATAACAAAAAAAAATCCCTTGGTTTAATGTTTTCTATCATATGTGGAAGCTAGTGTAAAACCTATGACAGGATGATAGACAGCTGAGTTCTAGTAATAAACTCACCACAGTTGAAACTCCACACAAGCAGGGTGAACCATACCTAGGAAGGTAGGGGGAGAAGGGAGGGAGGGATAAGGGGATTTTATCAATACAACAGGGAATACTCAACACCCATTAGAAGCCTACCTATACATATACAGGCAAAGGTCCTCAGAAATGTCAACAATTATTATACACATATATGTTTATTTCAAACTATCGTGTGGCGAAATTACAGAGGAGACATGAGCTCGCAGAAAGGATGAAGGTGGGCAGATCCTGGTCTAGCACTAGCCTCAACTCACTATCTCACTATGTCAGTATCCATGTATGCATGACGATGTGACAACACTTCCCTCCAATATGTAAGTCTATGTCGAACTAATTAAAAAAATAATTAATTAAAAAAAAAGAAATCCCTTAGCTTCAGTTCTCCCCTTGTGGCTCCCCATGTCCTTAATCCAGACATGGACTTCCTATGGATCTAGAAGATAATAGCTTTTAGCACATAGGAACACCACCTGCTAAAAAGCTCCACCAACAATATTTCCAGTTCTATCCAAGGAAAAAGCTATCGTTTCACCTGGGCCATCTGGGATCTGCACCAAAAGAGCATGAAGTTATAAAATGAAGAGGGGGGTGATAGAAAGAAAAGCCACCAGGTCCTAAGCACATGTATTATACAAGCACTCTGCTGGAACATATAACATATTATTCTCTCCATGTCATAGCAATCCTGCCCTATAGGGATGACAAATGGGAGGGCAAAGAGGTATCAATCTTGAGTTCATCCAGCAGCTTGGGAGGCTGAGGCAGAAGGATCAAAAGTTCAAAGCAGCCTCCACAACTTAGTGAAGCCCTGTCTTAAAATAAAAGCATATAAGGGCTGGGGAAACGGATGGGTGGTTAAGTGCCACTGGGTTCAATCTCCAACACCAAAACAAAAAATCTCGAGGTCACACCTGGAAACTAACCAGCCAAGCTGTCGATTGAAGAACCAGTCTTGGAACATGCAGAACGACCCTGAGACTGAGTATTCTCCCCAACCAACACCAATGCAGGTAACTCTCCAACACCAATATGCTGAGCCATGTGGCCCCACTTCTGAACAGACTTACATCCAACCAATCTCAGTTTGGATGTCAACCTGAACAAATCAAGTGTATTTTAAAGAGAAATATATATTCTTTGTTCAAATTTCTTGAACATTCAAAGGGATCCACAAACAAAAATCCATAGCATAATTGCAATAAAGCTTATTCTTTCTCTAATATCAATTTTCTTCCACCATCACCATCATCCAAGCTGACCTGAAACCTCTCACAAAACCCATTCCTTGTTTGTCTGGAGCAACCTCCCCATCTCTCAATCCCTTTATTACTTTACTTAACTTTTCACCTTTTATTATGCAGACTAATTTAGCCTTCCCCTGACCCCCACCTCTCTCTTTAAGAGAGATTTTGGGAACAGCAAGTTAATAAATGCAACATTTTCTTTCAGAGATACAGCATATTAACATTAGGGCATTTGTACCCCGTGTTGATCCTGTACATTAGTGCATTCATACTAGACGTTACCTGAACACACACATCAATACTGGACATTACTGCATTAATGCTGAACATTCATACACCAGCATGACTTGCCCTCACCTTGAAGTGGTCAGGCCTTCCATCGGTATGGACCCTTTCTGGTACTCCATCCGGGGCTTGAAGGACTCTCTGGGCAGGTAGGAGTGGTAGACAGGGTAGTTCTCGGTGTATTCGGAGAGAAGACATGGTTTCTCTATTTTATCATAAATCTTGGTAGGGGCATGTGGACAGTGATGCCGCCTATAAAAGACACAGAGTTGGTTGATTACCTTCTTGGGAGGAATATATCCTCCAAATGTGACCCAAATATAACGTCATCTGATTGGCAACACTAAAAATCAGAACTTAACCCACCCTCCATTTAACCTACTGAACTATGGGAAGTGGCCAGATTTAAAAGATAGTCTATAACAGCTGTTGGTCAAATACCTTGGATCACAAAATTATACAGAAGCCTGGCTGATGTTCAGGTGTTAAAAATCCCACACTACTTGTGTAAACACTAAAAGTATTTCCACACCACAACAGGTCGATGGTGATGGCTATGACCCCTGACCTTTCTCAGTGTGACCCCTCTTGCCCAGGCCTTTTCCTGAGGCCTCTCAACAACCCAGCATCTAGAGCTTCCTACTAACCTAACAGGGGACTCCAAGGCTCAACTTTTAGGCCCACCTATTGTCTTTGCTAACTGATTAGCTGTTTCATACAACTGATATCATGCCAAGCAAAACTGCCTCAGTTCTGAGTCCACTAAACACCGTGGACTATGTAAAACTATTTTCATGGTGAAACTTTCATTCATTTCAGATCTCACCTCAATCATGACATCCTTAGAAACATTTCTCTTTATCTTATTCCTAAATACCCCTTACCACCTTCTCCTCCCTGCATGTGCCTCTCTTGTCACTGTCTTCTGAAACTGGCACCTGTCTGAGTTTTTTTCTGTCTCATCTTTTGAGCTCACCACCTTTGCTCATCTTATTCACTGCTACATCCCTAGCATATCATATCCTGCCTGACACACAGTAGGCATTCAGTGGCCACTTTTTGAATAAGTATAGAAATGAATTAAGCAAATAATTTTTTGTTCTTTACTTTTTTAGCTGTATTGAGATGTTTTGTTGTACATTCATATATGCTTATGTAGTAACAGCATGATATGCCCCGAACCATATCCAGAATCACCCCATCACCCACACCTCAGTCTCTTGACTCATATATATAGATATTTATATCTGATATATATATATATGATTGTGCATTTTCCAGAATTAAATGATTGCATAAGTATTATTTGGTTTCTCAGGGGAATAAAGAGCAAGCTACATTGTTGATTCATGCACCATCCCACCCTATCATCCCTCCCCCTCCCCTCCCTCCTCTTCCTACCCACCCCCTACTTACCTATGGTCCCCCTAAATTATGTATTACTTCAACTCTGATGCATCTAGTACATGAGCTTGACCTTTCATCCAAGCCTGGGTTTTGCTCTAGCCTCCACAAATGAGGGAAAATGTTACATCATTGAGTCTCTGGGTTTGGCTAATTTTGCTCAACATGATTTCTTCCATTGCCATCCATTTACCTTCAAATGCTATAATATCATCGTTTCTAATAGCTGAGTAGAACTCCATTGTACATATACACCACAGATTTCTGATCCATTCTTCCAGTGAAGGGCATCTGGGCTGATTCCATAGTTTAGATATTATAAATTCAGCAGCTATGAACAATTGATTTGGCTGTGTCACTGTAATGTGCTGAGTCTCCACATCACTTTCCAGAGCAGTTGGACCAGTCTTCAGTCCCACCAACAGCGTGCTAGTGTTCCTATCTCCCCACAATTCCTCCAGCATTTGTTATCGTTTATATTCTTCATCTTTATCAGTCTGATTGGAGTGAAGTAAAATCTTAAAGTAATTTTGATTTGTATTTCTCTGATTATCGGTGACTTAAAACACTTTTTCATGCATTCATTGGCTTGCTAAAGTTCCTCTGTTGACATGTCTCTGTTTAGCTCTCTGGCCCATTTATTGAAAGGATTGTTGGTGTTTGGGATATTTAAGTTTCTAAATTTTGGATATTATTCCCCTGTTGGAGGAATCACATGTTATGATTATCTCCCATTCTCTACATCCTCACTTGACAATTTCGACCAATACTTTGGCTGAGCAATAACTTTTTAGTTTAATGGCATCCCACTCATCAATTCTTGATGTTAATTCTTTCGCTTTGGGAGTCTTGTTGAGAAAGTCATTGCTTACTCCCATATAGGAATGTTGCTCATTTTTCTTCTAGCAGTTGTATGGTAGCTTGTTTAATTCCTGTTTCTTGATCTATTTCAATTTGATTTTTGTGCAAGGTGAGAGATAAGGATTCTAATTTCAACTTCCTGCAACTTGCTGTCTAGTTTGTCCAGCACCATTTGTTGAGTAAGCTGTCTTTCCTCTGTGTTATATTTTGACTCCCTTTGTCAAAGATCAGATATTTAAAGATTTATGGGTTTCTCTCAGAGTCTTCTATTACATTGGTCTTTGTGCCTATTTTGATACCAATTTTTTTTTTTACTATAGCTCTATAGTATAATTTAGATCTGGTATTGTGAAACCACCTATTTTGTCTTTCTTGCTTACTAATGTTTTTGGCGATTAGGGGTTTCTTGCTGTACCAAATGAATTTGAGAATTGATTTTTCAATATCTCTAAAGAATGACAGTATCTTGATGGTGATTGCATCGAATCTGTACAGTGCTTTTGGCAGAATGGCCATTTTAATTCTGCCTACTCAAGAACATGGAATATTTTTCCATCTTCTCAGTTCTTTTTCAATTTGTTGTCAATGTTCCAAAATTTTCACTGTAGAGTTCTTGGAAATTAATCCAACAAGAGAAGGAAAAGAAATCTAATAGCTTGGGACCAATTTCCTGATTTCTTCTTCTGCCCTATTATTGTTAGCATATAAGAAAGCTATTGATTTATGGGTGCTAATCTTGTACCCTGCCATTTTGCTAAATCTGTATATAAGCTCAAACAGTTTTCTGGTGGAGTTTTTTGGATCTTCCAGATATAGGATCATATCCTCAGCAAAAAGGGATAATATGACTTCCTCTCTTCCTAGTCTTATCTCTTTGATTTCCTTCTCTTGCCTGATTGCTACAGCCAGAGTCTTGAGGACTATATTGCATAAAAGTGGTGAGAGTGGCCAGCCTTGTTTTGTACCCAGGTTCAGGGGAAATGTTTTCAGCTTTTTTCCATTTAGTATTATACCAGCTGTGGGTTTGACAAATATGACCTTTACGTAATTAAGATACATTCCTTTGATCCCTATTTTCTCCAGAGTTTTGATCATAAAAGGGTGCTGACATTGCTGGTGGGACTGCAAACTGGTACAGCCACTCTGTAAAGCAGTGTGGAGACTCCTCAAAAAATTGGGGCTAGAACTGCCTTAAGACCCTGCTATCCCACATCCTGGGAATTTTCCCAAAAGAGCTAGAATCAGCATATTATAGAGATACAGCTTCATCGGTATTTATAGCAGCTCAATTTATTAAGCTAAACTATGGAACCAACCCAGATGCCCCTCATTTGATGAGTGGATCCAAAAACTGTGGTACATATATACAATGGAATACTACTTGGCTATTAGAGAAAATGATATTATGGCATTTGCAGCCAAATGGATGGAGATGGAAAAAATTATGCCAAGTGAAATATTCCAAACTCAGAGACTCAAGGGCCAAATGTTTTCTCTCATTTTTGGAAGATAGAATACAATCAGAAACAGTATGATAGATGGCTAAACTAATAATAACCTCAACATGTATGAAATTTTACACAAGCAGGGGGAACCTTGCTTATGATGCTGAGGGAGGAAGGGAGGATGTCAGAGAGCAGGGAGGGGATAGGAAGGATATCAAGGAGGATGGAGGGAGTATGAGGGATTCAACCCAGTGGGGAACCTTCAACTTCCATGAGAAGTCCAATTAACACGGGGGTTAAATGGGGGAAACATGGAACCATTGGGAACCCAAGGGGGAAACCATGGAATGACATCAGCCTTGGTTTGGCCTGTCATCATACATTTGTTCTTGATTATATGAAAATGACTCCCTCCTAAATGTAAGTCTATTTTTTAACTAATACAAATGAATGAAAAAATGGGTGCTGAATTTTATCAAAAACTTTTCTGCATCAGTTGAGATGATCATATGGTTTTTGTCCTTAATTCTGTTTAAGTGATGAATCACATTTATAGATTTGCATATGCTGCATACTTGCATAGCCCTGCATACTTGGAATGAAGCCCACTTGATCATGAAGAATTATCTTCTAGATGTGTTCTTGGATGTAGTTTGCTGGAAGTTTATTGAGGATTATTTTTTGGTCAAGGTTCATCAAGGATATTTGTCTGCAGTTTTTTTTTTTTGTTTTGTTTTCCAATGTGTCTTTGTTGGGTTTTGGTATTGGAGTTAAGGTTGCCTCATGAAAAGTGTTTGGGAGAGTTCCCTCCTTTTCAATTTCTTGGAATAGTTTAATAAGGAGAGATGTTAGCTCCTCCTAAGGTGTGGTAAAACTCAGCAAGGAATCCATCAGGTCCTGGGCTTTTCTTCTTTGGAAGGCTTTTAATTGCAATATGGATTTCAGGGGTTTAGGCTTTCATCATCATCCTGCATCAATTTGGGAATGTTATATGTGATTATAAATTTGTCTATGTCTTCCAGATTATCTAATTTAGATGAGTACAGTTTTTCAAAATAGGTTCTGATAATCCATTGGCTTTCCATGGGGGTCAGTGGTGATCACTCCCTTTTCATTGGTGATTTTGTTGATTCCTTTCTTAGTTTGGTGAGATTGGCTAGAGGTCTGGCAAGTCTATTTAGTTTTTCAAAGAACCAGATCTTTCATTTTGTTATATTGTTTTCAATTTCATTGATTTCAGCTCTGATTATTCCTGCCTTCTGCTGGCTTTGGGATTAGATTGTTCTTCCTTTTGTAGGGATTTGAGATAGAGCATAAGCTTATTTATTCTTTAAGAATGCAGTGCTATAAATTTTCCCCTTAAGAATGCTTTCATCCTGTCCCAGAGGGTTCAATATGTTGTGTCTTCATTCTCAATCACTTCCAAGAACTTCTTGATTTCTGCTCTCATATCTTCTTGGATACATTCTCCATTTCATAGAGTATTATTCAATTTCCATGTATATGTTTTCTGTTATAATTTTTGCCGTTAATTGCTAGGATCATGGCATTATGGTTCAATAGGTAGGATACACGGGATGATTTCTACTTTTTTATATTTGCTAAGATTTCCTTTGTGAACTAGAATATGACCTATTTTGGAGAAGGCTCTATGTGCTGCTGAGAAGGCAGACTCAGACAATTTGGGGTGGAATATTCTATAGATGTCTGTTAAGTCCATTTAAGGAGTTGTTTAGGCTGGAGATCTATTTATTTTCTTTAATGTACTGTCTATTGGTGATAAAGTATTATTAAAGTCTCCCAGTATTATCATGTTATGGGCCCATAACTGGTTTTATGTCCTGGAATACTTTTTCCACATACTTGGGAACATTGGAGTTCAGAGTGTAGAGATTTACTATGGTTAAATCTTCCCAATGTATTGTTCCTTTTACTAGGATGTAGTGGCCTTCTTTATCTCTTCTGATTAGTTTATGTTTGAAATCTACTTTGTCAAATATAAGGATTGCAGCACCAGCTTGCTTTCTTGGGCCATAAGCCTGGTTAGATTTTTTTCTATCCTTTCAATCTCAATCTGTCAATGTCTTTGGCTGTGATATGGGTCTCCTGTAAGTAACATATTGGATGTTTTTTATCCAATCTGCTAATGTGTCTTTTGATTGGTACATTGAGACTATTCAGTTTAGAATAGTTATATAGTTGTGGTTCATAGTCACTGTGTTTTATTAGTGAGTTGTAGGCTGTCTTGGTTGTCTTTTTGAATAAATAGATAAGCTTTAAAGTTATAGTTTATAATGAGCTTTTTCCATTTTATAAGCATGGTAATAAATGTAACTTTCTACCTACAAGCAGGATGGGCAGCTGTTGGAGGTGTCAAAAACTATGTAAGCAGTGTCTAAATTATTTGTGTGCTCACACACAATCCTTACAGGTCAGTTGGGGTACCCATAGTCATCAGGCACCAGCACCAACTCCCCGTTAGTGATTTCCAACTTAGTCACATCAAGGAATGATATGAATTTTTTTTCCATTTTAATTACATAAACTCAAATACACGGTACTCAAGGGTAGCATGTTGGGGAGAAGAAAAATCAAAGAGGGAGAAAGACCAAGAACTCACTATTGCTTAACAAAGTTATTTCCCAGGCAATAACTGGCATGCTGTTCCTTTGTCACTAAATCCAACTGTCCCACATGTTGCTGCCACCACTGCCTTTCTATGCATCTCATTTCAAGCTCTCCACCCTCAGGAGAAATTACCAATACATGTATCATCACATGAAAAGACCCGCATATTAACAAGTACATTTAAAGATGTTCCTATTTGTTTTCTTCTCATTCATAGATTTGTGTATAGGAGATGACTAAAATGGCATAAAATTTTGTCTCATTTACTTTTGTTTTAAAAATACTATTGTGATTTGTAGTAAATATGTGAGATACAGTCTCCCCCATACAGATATAGTCCAAGACCCCATTTATACTTTTTTTTTCATAGATGTAATATCTATGATAAAGCTTAAACTACAGTAAGGGATTAACAATAACCACCTGTAGATCTTAGCCTCAGTCTATGTTATTTGTTCTTTCCTTGTTAAGTGGAGAACTTTCACCTTCTCACTTAAAGGAAGCACTTCACAGCTTCTTTTGAGCATATCTGAATTGCCAGCATCACTACTCTTGCACTTTAGGGTCACTATTGAGTAAAATAAGGGTTACTTGAAAATACAGTTTGATACCACAATAGGTGAACTGAAAGCCAGGACCATTATCAAAGGGCAGGGTGCACATGTTCAGCATGGATATAGTGGGTAAGGGGTGAGTCGTGGTCAAAGGGGGCCTAGTGAGCTGGTGATAGATTTCAACACTATCAGAACAGCACATATTTTAAACTTATGAATTGTTTACTGCTGGAATGTTCCATCTAATATTTTCAGACCACTTAGCTAGGTAACCATGAAGAAGAGGAGAGAACTTATTCCAAAGTATTTACAGGTAAATCTTCCATATGTATCCTGTCTTTACTGTACAAATAACTGAACTTTCCAGTATAAAGTACAATCAATAAAAGTTTGGTTTTTCTTTCTCAAAATATACATTGGTGTTTTATATACAAAGTTGATTATATTTTACCTATTTAATGTCTTCTAATTGGTACATAATTTGAGAGTTCTTTAAATTATCTTCTGTTCACTCAAGAGATAAAATTATATATTTGCAAGTAAACAAAGCAACCATTTCCCACTGTATGTAAATGTTAGATATTATCACCATTTCTGTGCTTACGATCAGTTATCTGAGATTTTAATCTGAGCCAGTTATACTCCATCATTTTAGGATTCTTATAAACCTCAAATCAAAACCAAGTAGCACTGCTTAGCAAAAAAAAAAAAAACAAAAAAACATTTTCTTCACCACACTATAAAAGTCCAAATTTTACTAAGGATTTTTTAGAGTCAGGCATTTACACTAAAATGGATTCTGCAGTTATAACGATATTTTCTCTTCAGTGCTCAGGTTTTTTAAATCAGTAAAATTTGCATTTTCATACCCTTTCCATAAGGCTGTGTTTTTAAAATATAACACACTGGGCTTATTCCAAAAGAAAAATAAATTTGATTGCAAAATACTGCAATGTGGTATCATGAGAGTGGATTTCAGTATAGCAATAGGCTTCCAACCAGACATTAAAGTTCCATTAAATGGAATTATATCAACCTTTGTTTATAAGGGAGATATTATTTGACTTATTATTTATTAACCAAAACCTTGCCTCACACTTTGAAATATGAAAACCAATTATCCAAAAATGCTTATTGCCTGAGTTTGCTCATCATGGCATCTTTTTTCCTACCTATACCTAGAGCACCCTAAATACCCACCAAGTCTCATGTTTATCCTGCCACTTAGATTGAAGACTAAGTCTGAGATTTCCATGTCCTTGAAGGTAGCCCAGGATCTGACCTACTTATTTAACAGCTGGATGGACAGACAGCTAAGCAGTATGTGGGAGAACTGCTAAATAAATATATATAGAGAGATTAGGGAAGATGGCGTCCTGAAGCATGACAGCACTCGCTGGGGCTCCGACTCTGACTGGGAAAAATCCACTGCATCAGCAATTTTCCAAGGTGCATTCAGGGGAAACTATATTTGATTGTCTACTACTAGTTTGTGAAGCTTTTTAATAAGGAACCGAGTCTTAGGAGTTTCGCGAGAAGGGAAAAAAAAAAATTAAAAAAAGAAACGGGGTGCCCCCTCCCGCCAAGGGCACATAAGCCCGCCACTGCGGACAGTCTGCCAGAAAGAGTTCTGTCTGCCCCCCTCCCCCCCGGATTACTGGTACAGCTCCTTGCTTGGTGTTTGCGGAGCATTTCTACGAGTTTGGAAATAGCAAGTTTTTGGCGGTTCTACCAAGAACGGGAACAGTAACCTTCCGTCCTGCAGTACGCTGGACACATTCCCGACCAGCTCCAGGGACAGGAATACAAACGGCAGCTGCCGATCCAACGGGTCTGATCAGAAACATAGATTCCATTGCTAAACCCAACCTGTCCGTAACTAATTAGACCCCCGCCGAACTCATACTCTGTGAGGGGCGACAGCCGTGTTTGAGGACGGCCCCCTGGGGTGCACGGTAGTTCTTCGCCATTACAAACGACAGGACTACATTTCCCATCAGCTGCAAAGGCGGGACTACAGTTCTCCTGTTGGAACTTGGGGAATTTTTTCCCTGTACGGGCAGGAACGCTGACGACTTCCTTTTCGTTCCCTGCGCTCATTGGTCACAATCCCGCACCATCTGCAGAGACTGGGCAGAAAACCGCATTAAAGATCCAGCGGGTCTGAGCAGAAACATAGATTGCATTGCTAACCCCAGCCTGTCCGTAACTAATTAGATCCCCGCCAACACAGCATTCTGTGAAGGGAGAGAGCTGTGCTCGGAGACGGCTCTCACCCTCAGGCGCCCGGTCGCTCACCGTCATTACCTACGAACGCCGGGACTACATTTCCCATCGGCCACATAGGCGGGGCCACAGAGCGGAGCGTATGTTGGAAGGAGGAGAAAGTTCTCTGTTCGGCTAGCAACGGTGGCAATTACATTGCATTCCGTGCTCAGTGGTCACAAGCCAGCATCTGCTACAGAAGTAGCCACGACTGCGCATGCGAACAAAGCCACAAATACTGTTGCTGGACCGGCCCCTATCCTAAGTAAAACACTCGTTTCCCAAGCCCGCACATTGTGGGGAGCAATCCTGGTACCGGGAGACAGCCTGCAGGTGGCCAAGACTGAGAGACATTCAATTTGAGGTCCCAGAGACACCCTCAGTGTCTATAGATACAAGATTTAAGAATTTTTTATTTGGTATTTTCATTTTCTTTTACTTTTTTAGCTTTTAAAAAATTAGTTTTTATTTTTTAATTCATTATCATTTTAATTTTTATTCCTGCTCTTATTTTTTATCTCAGCATATTTTTTATTACATTGATTTTTTTTCTCCTCCTCCTTCTCCTTCCTCTCCTTCCTCTTCTTCTTTCTCTTTCTTTCTTTCTTTGCCTCTCTTCCTCTCTTTCTCATTCCTAGCTTTATGGTTAATACTAAAGTCAATGTTGGTGGATGTAAATATTTAACTGTGTGTATATATTGTTGATTGACTACTACTCCTTCTAGTCTTCTTAGCCTCTACTGCTACC